>WEIT01011742.1:94401-185483 GCA_013389985.1 Dryoscopus gambensis
GAGAGAGAGAGAGAGACAGAAAGTCAGTGATGAAGAGGTAACAGCCCCACTGCAAAACTAAAGCTTTTAATGGTCCCACAAGACCTGCAGACTGTCTGGTCCAACGACTAACGGCTAAGAGCCAAGCCTTGAACATGCAGATCTTGGATCTGTGGCACACCAGGCTACATCAACCCTGACGAGGTCATCTGGATCACATGAATGCTTCAAGTCAAACAACTGAAAAAAATTTTATTTTTTCTTTCTTTTTTTTTTCCTTTTTTTGTTCTTCATGTGAATCCCCAGTGGAAGAAATCCACCGAACAAGCATGTTGATTTTGGCAAAGGCACACACAGTCACTCTGTTCTAAAGATGAGCTGACACGTGCAGATTCACAGATTAGCCATTTCTAAAGGTTAATTAAATATTGCCATTGTTTTCCAAGCTATTAATGTATGTTATTCTATTTTTCTCTGTTAAAGAACATCTGGGTTTTGGAGTTAAAAAATATGCAACCCTTCATCCCCCTTCGAAAAAGGTCTTAAAAAACACACACAGAGTGTCTCCTTTAAAAATATGGCGTGACCGTCTTCAGAGTCACATTACAAAGCTGAGAAAAGAAATCTTTGAAAAAATATTAGGAAAAATGTTCTTCCATAGATCAAAACATTTGATGTGCATTCTCGTCTGCTGAGCGTGTCTCAGAACCAGCTCACAGAGTAAATGAGCTGTAGAAGAGGCTCCTGGTATTAGTCAGCCCTTCATTATTTGCTGAAGTTACTCAAAGTGATTACATTAAGGTATGTTTCTACTCCATCCTTTGGTGCCAGGATGTATGGCAGCCAGTTTTGTTAACAGTGCTGGCACTGCTGGGTAAATTAAGTGGATCTGCACAGCTTTCCTTATCCCTGTCCTGTGTCCCTCCTCAGCAGTTTGGACACACTTTGTGAACAGACTTGAGGTGAAAGAAAGAATGAGTAGAATTAAGAGAATGGAGGTATACAAACACTGATTTGGTAGGGTTTTCTTGGCAGGGATGTAAATGACTACAAAAGACTTAAGTCAGTCCTACCCTAGTGAACAAGCTTGGCAGCAGAAGAAAAGGAAAGCTAAGCTTTGCTTGCAGCTTTACTCCGCTGTTCCTGTGACACCTGAGACAAACCAGCTTCATTCCTTGCGCCGAAACTCCTTCATTACACCTCCATGCCTCCACATCTCCAAGTGCTGGGCAGTTTGAAAAACCAACATGATAACATTTGTCTCCTCTTTGCACAGATAATAACTGCTTAAGATGCACATAAAAAAGGGAATTCAATCCAGCATCTGCTGTGCCTCCATTTACCTCTCTGTCAAGCAGTGAGAGTCACATGCAGGTAATTCACAGTTGTGTCAGAAAGTTCAAGCTATTAATGCAAAAAAGTGCTTGAAAATTCTTAGTTGCAAAGAACACAGAAACATAAAATATTGTTCTAAGAATGAGAATATGATTTTTCATATTCTGTGTCTATTTCTCATCAACCAGACTTTGAACTTCAACTTGTGCTATCTGTACTAATCCAAGTCCCTTGCAAATCCTAAAGAGATTAACCCTCGCTGTTCCTGATTCTGGCCCCAACTGTGTTTAGGTCCCAGTCACCACCTAGGGTATAATCTTGCCAATTTATGAATGAACTAAACCTGCTGATGATACAAGTCAAAGACCAGTGATGGTCTAACTCACATTCTTCTGCATGACCTTATCGTCTTAGCAGCCAAGCTGTAGTAGCATCTGATCCCCTTCTCACCTCCCTTCTAGGATGACAAACTCTGGTGGATCACTTCCCCTGTTTACCAGGCCACACTAACAAGAGATGAAGGGAACTTTGCACTGTCTCCTGCATCCCTCTATAAGGCATCAAGGGCCAGAATAGCAAGAGCATGGAACTCATGGTGGGAGGTAAGCCTGGCTTGGAGCAAGACCAACCAGCATTTGCAGGGTGCCTACCATATCCTGTGCTGCCATGGACTCAGCTACCTGTACTCTACACCACCATGTGCAGTCCATTTCCCTAATGCCCAGTGCTATTACATTCAGCCCTTTCTGATCCTGCTGGCATCACAACAGTCAGATGAAATGAGAATAACTCTGTTATTTATTTCTGTCATGTTCTTCTTGAAAGGACTGACTATTCCTCCTAACAAGCATTTCACTAGTCGACAAAAAGTTATCCACATTGCTGTGCCTCTTCTGACCTGCAAGTTAGTAAACAATAAATCTTAATTACACTTAAATGCTAGAAATTTGCTATGAATGGGGCCACATTAGTTAGTTGTGAATTGGTCCTGACTCCTGCCTCTGCTTTGGCTAGAGATGCAGCTGCAGGAATACATAAATTAGTTTTTTATCTGTTTGTGCCAGTACAATCAGTTGTAGTTGTTTCTTAAGAGCATTTCCAGTATTACTGGGCTTACTGGCATTCATCCTATTAGCATCTCTGATGCAGGTGCCATCTGGAAAGTTTTATTTTAAAGGACTTTTAGTATTGTACTTAGGTTAATAAGAAAGCATTATTTTTAAATATCCCAGCAGTTTTCCAGAGTGCAGCTCAGTCTCATGACATCTGCTCAGTGGATACTTGTTACCTTTGGGTTTATTGAAAGAAACCCTCTGAATAACCTTTTTGTTAGCAATCTGCTTTATAGGCCCTGCAATGGAATAGCGCTGGAGTGCAAATGGAGTTGCTAGCAGAGGGGATTTTCTATGCTGTAACAAGCTCTTTGGTATTGCAGCACTTACGTGTCATAACGTTCAATAAAATCACCCAGACCTCCTCCACACTTCCCTCTCTGTGAGATTCTGCCATCTTTATTCAAGAACTGGAGCTCAGTTGACAGTACAGCCCAGCCCAGATCCGTGGATGCTGTGTGATTCTCCCTCTGGAAATGGGGGTCTGGGGAAGATTTCACTGCTGCGGCACAGGCAGATCTATCATGTACAGTTTTAAACACTGCAAAGAGGCCAGTCTTAAGTGACTGCTCCTACTGTTTGGGAGCACTGACAAATTACACCGAATGAGTAATGATTCATTCGCAATAAATGAAAAGAATCACCCACTCCATTTCCAAATTTCACCCATTCCGATATTTAGCATTCAACGGGAAAATGATTCAATGGAAATCCTGTTGGTGAACAAAAGGGTTTCATTTATACTGAGCAAAGTGGGTCCCATTGCCAGAAAAAACCCTCATACCCTTCATGAAATTCACCTTTATTAGTAGCTGACAGAGCGCGGCTGGCAACCCAAACTAGCTATTCAGCAACTCCCATTAATGAAACCCAAGCAGAAACTGTTTTTACAAAAGCATCAGCTGAAGCTTGGGCTCCTGTTTGGTGACATCATTCTCAATATACTGAGCCAAATTTTGCAGAGTAAAGAGCAAAAAAGTTGCAAACATAAACCAAAGTAAAGGAACTGAAATGGTCTTTTCCTATGAAACAGTGGTGTTAAGAAGCAAGTGTCACTCTAAGGACTTAGTCAGGGCCAAAACCTCCAACTGGGTTGATTCTGGTGTGGCTCCACAGAAATCAAAGCAGCAAAAGTGCAGAGGCTAATTGATTCACAATTCTTAAGTGTTTTTTTTACAACTCAGTGTAATTTCTATTCTGGCATAAGGCCTGGATCATTTTAAATATGGTTGAGTAAAAATGAAGAAATAATATTCTCAGGAGCTGTTTCAGGTCTTCTGTAAGCACAAGGAAAATATAGTCATTCTAACTGAATAAAACGGAAACTCCAGATTTGTGAGTGTTCTTAGCATACAGAGTGCAGAAATCAGACACAATCTTAGGAGGCTTCTGAGAGTGCACCATTTATACTAAAATAGCAAATAATACAGGAGTTGTCAAAATGTTGGACAGAGCACCAAAATAACCAGATTCTGCTTCAGCTTCAGTCAAAGAACACAGACTGAAGTCATAAAAGTTGTGTTTGGGAGTGGCAGTTGGTAGTTTTCTGGCCAAACCTTGTTCATTTATAAAGAAGGCAAAGTTGAGTTAGTCTTGGAAGAAAGAATGTCACCAATCAGCTGTCATTCTTTTACAGGGGTCTTTTCTTCTGGTGTCATACCCGAGTTTATGAATAGTTTACAAGGTAAAAGTTTACAGACAAAGTCTAGAAGAGAGGGTTGAGATCAGCTTTGTGGTTTAGATGACAGCTGCTAGAAAGATGGATTTCAAAGTGAAGTAACAAACAAGTGACAAAAGAAATATTCCATTCCAGGAGATATTTTAGAAATCTTGGGAACATTAATTCTGGATGCAAAGCCAAAATGTTGTCTTCAGCCACTGGGCAAGAGCACTCAGAAAAGACCAAGAGTAATTAAAAAAGCAGGTGGAATATGCAAATCAGTTCAAACTAAGATGAACAAAGGCAGATTGTTTTAAATAGAGAGAAATACCTTTGGTAGCAAGGTCATATCAGTCAATTTTGTACTGCCTATAAAGATAACTTTCTCCACCTGGACAAATATACGTCCTCCCATTTTTTTCCACACTGTGTGAGGATCCCTACAGATGTAGAGATCTGTATCTCCAAGTGCTACTCAGCCAAGCAACAGCAGTGTCATCAGGTGCAGTGACTCTAGATCTGCATAGAGTATCTGGCTGCAGGACTGGGAGAACAGGTCCTGGCAGTCCAGGAGCTGAATCAGAGGCTGATGACCATCTGTACTAAGTCTGTCAGCCAAAACTGTCTTGGCCAGTACAGAGCTGGAGAATGATCATGTCTTTGTCTCTTTTTGATCTTTCAGATTACCCTGGGAATCAGGGCAGCTACTGGAAAGGCACAATACAGGGCTCAGAAGAAGAAAAACAATCCAATAAAAATCTTGGACCTGAGCCTCCTTGGAGCAGAAGATCTTATTCTTGGAAGCAAGCAAATCTGTTCTGGAGCCTTCCCACTGTTGCCTCAATATATAAAAGTTTGTATTTACTACTTATGGATTGCCTCTCCATGAGGATTCTGCATTTTTTTCAGGCTCTTGGAGATGAAGGACCATTTGGATTCTCCCAGTAGATGTCATCCAGGTCTGATTGTGAAGCCTTTGTGGAGACTGTCTCTCATAATATAAATCAGTCACGACTCTATGAAGAGTCATCCTGCTGAGGTTTGAGATCGGAATGCTCTTCAGGCCACTTCTCTATCTCCCACCTCCAGGAAATTTGTATCTAGTTTCATAACACAGTCCCTGGGCCAAAGTTCTCTGACTACAAAGCTCGTAAAAAAATTAGTGGCAAAATGTTAGTGATGCAGCTGTGATAAAAGTCCATATCAAGGAAAAGCTTTCCCATGTACTTTTATGTTCAAGCCACCAAACCAGTTCTGCAACAAGATGTGGCACCAAGAGTTTCCTGTCTATCCGATATCTTATCTAAGAAAAGACTGACTTGACTCAGAGCTAATAAGGCTGCAGACTAAATCCATAAGGCAAATTCACATATATTAGGCTGGCATGAGATCTAATAATAGGGTGTTGGAATAATTTTGATACCCACAGGAATAGAAGCACTTGTAATAAAGGAAATATGCCAACAAGGAACTAAGATTTTACTGATCTGGAGTTAGTCATTAGCCCTATAGGCTGAGAAAGAATTAACAACGGCTAATAGGATGCAGAGAGATGTGCATATTTATGTGATCTGAATGCCATGCATTCTTAGATGGGTACTCACCACTGCTGGGAATTTTATAAAGATATTTGTTTTATGAGGGGGCCAAATAGCAGGGGTTTTTTCATACAATTGTTTGACCTGCCTCCAATCTACTCTGCTCTTTCTTTTTCTCTTGTCTCTCAGTCAAGAATTGTCAAATCTGGACCCCAGTACAAACAGCAGATGGGACAATCTCCAGTTTTTGTTTCAATGACATCAATAGTCATCTAAGGTGAGGAAACTAAGCAAGAACCACAAACACCTACCCTTTCTTTATTCTTGACTAACAGCACAGAGATATGTACAGCCCAGAGCTGCTGCTGTTTTGTAAAATCCACACGTGAGTATAGACACAGTAAGTGAGATCCACTCTCCTACAGACCTGAAAAGCAACAGCATGCTTACAGCTGCTCCTCAAGCTTCTTGGGGGAGGAGAGGTGAGAGGAGAAGTGAGAGGGACAAGTTCTGACCTGCTCCAGGAACAGCGGCTGGAGGCGGTTCACAGGGACACTGACAAGGCAAGGTGGGAAAGAGGGAAGGAACAAATGAATGCATTTCCAAATGCAGAGCAGCTTCTGCCAAAAGCAAATCCATTAGCAAGATCCTTTGAAGAAAACGTGTAGGTAAGAACCATTAACCACTCCTGGCAGATAAAGAATTATTACTCTACATAGAAATGTGTTCCTATATACCTGACATAGTAAAGCAAGCCTAGGACTCACTTATTATCCCCCGGTGTTATTCCCTCTTTTCCTATGCTCACCCAGCTGTGGAAAACAAAAAAGGAAAAACAACCCAAACCACACTATTAATGGAAAACATCTTAACTCCAGTGGAATCAAGAGATGTGCACTGTCCCCGAACTGAGCTCCAAGGGATTGAAGAATGCAGGTAATTTCCAGCTGTCCAACACCCATCTAAGTTTCTTTCAGTCTGGGTGTCACAGCGGTGATGCCGTTCTGATCTTCACTCTGGCACCACTTCTGAGCTGTTCTCTGTGTAGTAACAGTGGTTTCTGATACAGGATCATATGCTAATGATCTCACTTAGAACGTACCACCTAACACTACCAGAAATATGCCCAAAGTTACAGGCTCTGACTGCAGATCCCAGTGATCCTACTGACTGATTTGGAGTGTCAGCTTGAGTTCCCACAATATCTTCAGACTACAAGTCTGTAGGCACATCTCTGGGCATGGCTGGAGTGTGTCATCCAAAGGATGCCGAGATTCAAATATCAGGTAGGCACTTGGTCTCAAACTGTCCACAAGACGGCTACACAGATAGCAGGTGCATAGGGTACAGCATTGGCCATATCTACTTTTCACAGTCTTCTGAAACTGCCTAGTCCAAAGGAAGACCCATCAGTGTTCATCTCAAAGTGTTTAGTTAGCACTAAGTCTCAGTTTATTTTAGCTCTTCATCTGCAAATCTGCTACAGCACACCATATAAAACACCTTTTTTCCTTTGCAGGTTTTTTCCCTAGGCTGACCTCGAGATGTGTAGATAGGGGAAACGGTGGCAGAGGAACAACGCTGTGCTTATCCGCTTCCTGCTGCTGACAGGCCTGCATGGCTTTACCTAAGGCTTGACCCCTATCTCTCCTGCACAGCTGCCCCAGCAGATGCTGTGCACATCGTGGAGATGTGCTACTCATCAAGATAAAAGGAACAAGAATCTATCTCAAAGCACTTAGGTATGATTAAATAAAGGAGGCCATTTCCTGTGCTGCTAATCTGGTGCCTTTCAAAATCACTAACTTCACTTTTTTTTTAAAGTTACCATCTTTTAATTCTCCTGGGTCTCCTCTATAGTTCTCCTCCTCCTTCCTGGGAAGGGGTGATCCACTTCATGATACGACAGTGGCTCATAGGGCTGATTAAACTGAACTCTGTGCAACACAAACAGCAATTTTTCATGTACAAAATGAAAGAATTGTACTGCTCTCTCTTTTGAGTTTTGTCTGGGTCAGGATACCCAATTAACCTGCAGGCTCTTGTACTGGCAGCTACCTGCTCTTCACTTTGAAATCAAGTCACTCTCCTGTTTTGGGAGCTCTGCTGCTCTGGAAGTCTTCCTGTCCTTTAATATGACAGAACAAAGCTGAAGCATCTACTATGAAAAAGTGAAAAAAACAGACTCATTCAATATGGCCTCTTAGTTTTTGTTTGAGTATTACAGTCTAAAGTTCAATAACATCTTAACTGCTTGGCCACTAAGAGACAAGGTATTTTAGGCCTCTAATATCTGATGAGTATGTACAAAGTCAAGTAAATCTCTAGGTTGCATCTTCCCACACACAAGAAACCTCCATACATGTTTGGGAGGGTTTTGTGTGTACGTCATTCACAGAAACTCAATCAGACTACAGACCTTGCTAGGCTTTCCTCATCAGATACCAGATGCTACATACAATTTCCCATGGAAAGCTCTAATGTTTAGTAGTCCTTTTCTCTTTTTTAATAAAACATCTCAGAATTTGCATCTTTATCAATATGCAAGCATGTGAGGGTGAAACAGTGATTGTGACTAAGCTGACTGTCATCTGCATTAGCCATACCAAATGTGAGGAAGGACTGCATAGGCAGTGAAGCCCAATCTGTTCTAGGCATAATACAACCCCAAAGCTAGAACCATGGGGCTTGACACTTGAAGTGCAACAGACATCTGACTGCAGCGAAGGCATCCCTTGCCTTTGCTTTGGAGTGCTGATCTGTGAATGTGTCTTCTGAGCAAAGACATAGGCAAAAAAAAGGTTGACACTATCTGACAAAGTGTCAGATGAAGGGAGCATGTGCTGCACAGAGCACAATCCATATCTCCATCTCAGCCTTGATGGGAATGTGACTGCCATAACTTGTTCAGAGCCCATTTTTACTGTGCCCTACTTAGGGGCACCACTAGTATGTGAGTAGTCAAAATCTACAGAAACCATATGCAACAGTACTTCTCTGCTGCAAAGTTTAGCACAGAACACAGTTATTTACACACTGAACCTGACTTTCCCTTATCTTATGCCATGAACAGCCTTTTACATTTGTGCAAAAGGGTGATAAACCACCACCGAGTCAGCATGCTAATAAAAGGTGCGAGAAAATGGAGATTGAGACTGCTGGCTCACGGAGATCTACGTTTTTCAATATGATCTTCTTTTCTATAAATACAGACTTAGTCAGAGCTAATTAATGATTTGAAGATGGAGATTTGGGAAACAATGGAACAGCAAAACCAGTGTTCTTTTCTCTTCCTCAGTCAGACTCTACTCAGTGTGATTTCAAAATACATGCACTGCTTTGGACTGGACAGTTTTGCCCCAACTTTTAAATTTGCACACGTAACACAGATTGCAAGGCTATGTCATACCTTAAAATGCACTTGTATATGTGAGAATGTCCTGCACTGGCTGCATGGAGGCTGATTGCTAAATCTCCCAGGAACCTTAGCTTTTCTGCAGCCCAGAGCTTCTCATCATTAGAATTCCCCAGGTTTCCATCTCCTTCCTCGACAGCCATCTGTCCTGTCCACACTCCAGCTGCAGTCAGACATCCCTCACCACTTACACCTGATCTTTTGACACTACGCCCCTGAAACAATTCTCACTCAATCTATCAAGTGATGTACATTTAGACAATCAGGGAAGCTCTTCCAAAAGCTATGAACAAATTTCCCAGTTTAAAATCACCCCTCCCTTTCCATGATATCCCATGGAAGGGCAGATTTATTTGAGGAATAAAATTACAGTGCATTTCAATACCACAGCACATCCTGATGGAATAGTGTTTGTAAAAGTTTGTACTTCTCTGACAGTTGCTCTTCTGATGCTTGATGCTTGCTGTTGGGATATTCTCATGGAATCATAGAATCATTAAAGTTGGAAAAGATGTCCAAGACGATAGAGTCTAACCTTTGACCAAACACCACCATGTCAACTAAACTATAGTACTAAGTACCACGTCCAGTCATTTCTTGAACACTTTCAGGGAGTCCCCCACATCCCTGGGAAGTCTGTTCCAATACTTAGCCACTGATTTGGTGGAAAAAGTTAGCAGATCAAAGTTTAACATGCAAAGGAAGGTGGTGTCTACGCAGAAGGGCGTTGCAGAAAGGGAGAACAGCATGACGAGTGCTCATGTGGCCATCACGGAGTGTTGCAGACTGTCACTGAATAGTGGTGGGATGCGAGACTGGGAGAAGAAGCTGCTGTGCTTTGAGCCTACCTTGTCTCAAAGCCTAACACGTCTTTTTTTCCCACCACCTCATGTTTCCACCTTTATTTTCCATATTGAAATGCATGCTAGATTCTTTTCAGTATTTTGCCCACAAAACATTTGAGAAAAAAACCCCACCAAACTTCTTTTTTGACGCAATTCTCTTTAAACCCTTCCAAACAGCAGTCTTTGGTTAGTTTATAGCTCAGTTAGGTTAGACCGAGCTGTTCTATATCAGCAAGAAATCTGTTACAGGACAGATGCCAGCATGATTACAAGGGATGAGTAAACCTCAAAAGGCCTAAGAGCTAGTTGGGTTTCCCTGAAGCTGAACCTCTGGGGATCATTTCTTCCTGCTGGAGAATCTGGTTTTGGAAACAACAAGAACAGGGAGTATTGTTATTAATGTTATTTTCTGCTCCTGGTTTTAGGCCAAATTTGAGAGTGCAGAGGTGTTCAATTACTTTAATGAAATAAAACAGTTTTTCAGCCTGGAAATAGATTTGCTTGTAGTTTGTTTTCCATACGCAATTTTTAATTTTATCATTGAATAAGGTGGCCTACCTCCAGAAGCCTGTTGCATCGTAGACACATCAGAGCTTGCCGAATTGAGAAAATCTGACTCATTATACTAGTTTGGTCACTGCCCAGCAGCCACAGAAACACACTTTCTATTCTTTATTCTTTTTTTTCTCTCTCTATTAATATTTTTTTGCCTTTTTGACTAAAGGAAGTGTCTGTTCTTAATTCCTGTTAGACTACCATCAACTTCCGTGGAGCAACTCCAGATTTACATTGGTTGTCATTAAGTGTTTTACATCACGAAGTTCATAGCCATAACTTAATTAAAATTAGTTTTGCTGATGTTACTCCTCATTTTTTTTTCCAGTCAAGTAAAACAAATCCTAAAAGAGATTTCTTTACTGGTCAGCCTGGAGAGCCTGCATCTGCCTCTCAGATTTTTCCCCTCTCCACCTTTCTTGTGCCCAGTCTTCCCTCATCAGTCCCTCTCAAACACATTGTTTTGTAGTAACGGGGTCAGTAGGAAACAGAGTTCAGCACTATAGAAGTGGAAACAGAAAGCAGCCATGGGCAATTAACCAGGGCTGTGACTGCTTATGTTTGGTTCCTGCTTCCATTTCTGTTTCCATGGAAATGGACATCAGATCATTGGAAATAAAGTAAATTTTCTACTTCTCTTCACCTTCATATCAGCCAAGCTATACAATCCAAATAAATCTAAACTTATCTAATTAAATGTGAATTCAGAAATCTTTTCATTTCATTGAAATAAACTGACAAAAGCAGCATTGCTTTTGAAATACTCAGATGCTGTTGGCTGTCCTTTGGGAAAGGAGTAGGTAAGTTTGACCACTCCTTTTTGCTTTGTAAGGTATGGAAACATGAAAACATCCATCTTACCCCTTGCTCTGTGCTCCTGCCTGCCCATTAATATTGTTGTGCTGAACAGTACTCATCACTTGCCCATTAGGGGTCATTTAAGCATAAATGACCCCCCTTACAGAGACTGTGTGGGTTAAAGACCTCTTCTTTGTCTGGCTGCTAAAGCTTTGAGGTTCATTTGTATTGCAGAGCAGCTGCATAAAAAAGGTTCAAGCCCACCTTTAAAGGTCATATGGTCTCAGAGGAGGAGCTTTGACCTAGAAGGGTTTCCCAGGTGAAAAACTCAGCGTTTGGGAACAAAGAGAAAAAAGTGAGTTTTAAGCTTTCACATTCCTGCGAACGACTCAGAAAGATAAGACCTGTGTCTTTTGTAAACAAACATATTGGAGACAGAGCACTTCATTTCTCCTCTAGAGGTCAAGATGATCTGCAAATGTGCTGCACCTGTAAAGGAGTAACAATAATTTTCAATTTGGCTTCTGACAGGACAGATCAGTCACACAAAATCTTGAGTACCGACTTCAACAGAAATGTCCCATGTCACAGTCCACATTCTTCCAGAAGTAGCAACTGCCTTTACTGGTCAGACAATGAAGGCACAGCTTGGAATAACCAGCCAGTCTACCAGTGTGTATTACCCACCATAAGATGCTTCATACTTTTTTTCTCAAAGAAGCTCTCTAATGCTGTTAAACCCAATGAACTAATGAAAACTTCCTGACAAAATAGTACAAAATAACAACTCTGCTTGAATTGGCATCACACTTCACAATTTGCAGTGATTGAAAGTATAAATATCATTACTGTATTAATGCAAACTCAATGCCAATAAATGGCCTGTTTTCTAATGAGGTTCATTTACAGCAGGAAGAGGGGAAAGCTGGCTTTTCCAGCACCTACCAAAGTGTTAATTTCTGAAGTCCAGTAACAAGAACAGTAAGAAAGCAAGCAATCAAAGTGGATCTATATAGGATGATGGATTTAAACTGTTTAATTACTGTAACTGTAGCTGGTTATTGCTAATGCATGGATCACAAAAGCATCACTCCTGCAGAAATCAGTCATGCGAGGGAGATCAGGAATTACAGATACTTCACCAATGTGAGGGATTTGGTCGGGTCCTTTAAAATGATTTCCTCCAGTGACAAAATTCTCATGCCTGATACAAATGCATAGTATGTGACAAATTTACTTTTAAAAAAAGCAGCCTGTAACCTAATCACAATCAGTCCCAAAATATACGTTTTTAAAATGGCTCATATCAAACTGTTCAGTCATGGTGTAGATTTTTTTAAATTTAAACCCACCTCTGTCAGATGGATAAAGTATAGAAGCAGTTTTGTCAGATGCTGGCATGTCTTGGGAAAGTGGAGAAAGCCAGATAAGGGGTACCTAAAAGTGGTCAATGGTATAAGGTTTGATTTTTCCTCTTTAACCAGAAGGCAGGCTTTAAACTCTTTTTCTGCTATAATCTCAATCATTATGGTCACCACCATGAACATGAACACAATCTCCTAGACTGAGCTATCTGTATGAGTTTCTTTCCCCCAAAGGCATTTCACATGCATTTAAAACATAAAACAAACACACAGGTCATTAAAACTGGTATGATCACCCACAAAATAACGTGGATTGGGATCTAACTTCACAGCACTGGAGTCACTTATAAAGCACCGGAAAATTAGAGCATTACAGAGTGTATGGAAAAGCCTATTAAGTCTTACTTTGGTTTGCACAGAAAGGCAGGGAGCAGGGCGCAAAATATTTAAGAGCGGATTAAAAGAAAAAAATAGCTGGAATTGTGAGTTGAGGTTTAGTTTACAGTAGAAGGTTTTCACCGACAGGACTTTCTAGGAGTGATGTAATACATGCTGATGAGTAAGTAGGTACAGGCCATATTTATTCAACAACTCTCACAAAGCTATGAAAGACAAATCACGTTTTTCTGACAAAACTGCATCTGTACTTTAACTTTTTCTTAAATAGTTTAAAGAAATTATAATACCCTCAATCACTGTTATGCTCAAGCCCTGAGTTTTAGATCTTGTCTAATTGTCATTTTGTAGATTAGATCCCCAGAGACCCTTCTGCTATTGGTTTTGTTCATATCTTAGGAGACTGTTTTTCAAGTAATAAGAAAGATTTAAAGTGGATGTCTCTTAAAGGAGAATAAATACCTGCGGAAGAACGAGAAAATACATTAAAGCTGAATCACTGTTGTGTCACTCCAATTTTCCCCTTTTACTCCCGAGATTTCACTGAAATCAATGAAGTTACAGTTACTTAAAGCTGTAGGACTACATGAGTGAACCAGGTACATCATGCTGCAATAAATGACTAGAACTTGCTGGCAGACTTGCTTGGAATCAAATATGTCCCCTTAAATTTCACACCATTTTCACAATCTTGTAGCAGCAAAGCAAAACAAGAAGTTCACTGTGCAGTCAAAACAAAATCTTTTTTCTCTGGTCTAAGCATTTAGCCGATACAGTATCACAGAAACATTGATTTCTGTTCCCAGCCTAAGAATCCTCCTGATAGTTTCCTACAGAACCAAAGACCCAACACAATCTCTTCTTTTATGGCTAAGAAAATGCTAGGAGAAGCGTTATCCCTGGGAAAGATTTCTCTGATGGACGAGGAAGGACTGTTCATTAGTGTCATGAATGATGCTGCCTCTTTTTTATGCAACTTGCATTCACTGATGCTGGCACTGTCAGTGCCTCCAACTGTGTGCACAATTCAGTTCATCGAACAAGGCAGCATCCTTTCCAAATACACTCAACGTGCGGTATTATGGCTGGGAAATTCATTCCACAGAGGAGAAACATGAATTATTTCAACTCTTTTTTTTAAAAAAAAAAAAAAGGCACAGCCTGTGCCTTCTTTTTCCATGCTATTAGAGAGATTATCAGGAAAAAATAAACACAGCAGTTGCTCAAGGTCCCACACAAACAAAAACAAGGCCACTCCATACACAGTGCTGAGCCATTGCTCTTGTTTACTTGCAAGACATAAAATAACACATTTTTCAATTATTATTTTTTCATAATTATTAAGAGCTGACAGAGGAATTTTGCAAAATTTTAAGCATGAAAATCAGCCCCAAATGTTCACAGTTTAAAGTACGCTCTGTTTTCAGCTCGTCCAGTTCAGCCATTTCCTTTTAGTGTATTTAGTGTGGCAGTGACACGTCAATTTGTCTGCAGGGAATGGCTGCCTATCACTGATGCTGAATGTATGTAGAGGCCAGTCCCACACTCCTGAGTCACCTGCAGAGCTCAAGGTGCATGAGCAAATTACACCTGGTCCCTAAGCATCAAGGACCAGATCCAAAAAACCCAAGCTACAACACGTGTCTCTGTATGTGCCTCGGTGCTTGCCATTCGAGAGAGCCTGGAGCTAGCGGCAGGGAAGCAGATACATCTACTCTTAGAAGCAGAGAGCCCTGCAGAGATAATAGCTCACATCCCAGAAGCTGGGTAGGTGCTTTACATCAGTAAAGCTGACACAGGGCAAAAAGCCCAGTTTTCTCCTTAGGGATGAGACGGTACCCTCACAGCAGCACGGTGCCTGGTTCCCATTTGGCCAGGAATCCGCTGTTCAGGACATGCAGGGCTTGGGGACGGGCTGGTTTCTGTACCCCCTTCACCCTCACCTCCTCCAGAAGACAAGGAAAATGTGCAGCTGGGGCATAGAATTTTTGAGATAGCAGCATTTGGCCCTCCACAGAGCTCCATGCCTTCACTTTAAAAGTGTTGGACTGAACAAGGAGCCATCATTGTTTACCTCTAGGAAAATCCTGAGGATGTGGGATAGGAGTACAGCTTAAATCCCTCTCCTCTCTGGAGCTTAGTTATTTTACTCTGTATTTTCTTATTTTGGATGCCTCTTTCAGAAAGATGTCTCTTTCCTGCAGAACTGAGCAGTGTCACAGAGGGTGCTCAGAAAAACAACGCATGTCACTGAAATCCTCCATCTTTTGCAACAATTGAATAGTCTCACCCAAAGGGCTTCGTCCCCTCTTCTGCCTGACAAGATTTGCTTCTCTGTGTGGAGAGCTCTCAGTCCCTCTGTTGGTAAGGCATTCAAGGTGGAAAAACCAACCTTCCCTTCTCTTCTGTACAAAGCAGTCATGCTTCATAGGAAATATAGATATATATTTGTTAGATAAAATAGACAAAACATGATAAGAAAGAAAAAACCTTTGGCCTAACGGCCAAAGAAGGATCAGATCTGGCAGAGCACAGCAGGCGGATACAAAGTGTCCTTGTGAGACTGAGCCCTGCAACAAGATAAGTGGATGAACGCACTGTTCATGGTTTCTAATCCAACTTAAATGTCAGATAAGTACTCTGCTGCACAGCCTCGTCAAGGCAGAAGCACTGGTTAGGCATGCTCCAAAATGGCATTAGATGCCTTAGGAACTTGAATGGCAAAGTGTGAAGGACTTGCATGGTCCAAGTGCCTGTAAGACCACAGATCTGAACATGACATTCAGGGAGCTTAACACACTGGTCCCTAATTTCATTCCAGTTAGGTTTATCATGCCCAATTTCCCTCCTTTGTCTGGTGCAAGACAGTGCTACACTTGGGACTCAGACTTTACATGGAGGCACATTCCCCAGCCTTTTTTCACAGGGAGTCTTACTGAAATGAGGAGGAATCTCTGATAAATCATTTGAGAACCACCTGATAAGGGCTTCTTGGGGTCTTTTGAGACAGCTGCCAGCTTTAACAAACAATCCAATGAAAATGCATGGGACCAACAGAGTGGACTGGAATGTGGAGCATTCATTTTTCCATTATCAGCCATCAAGGTAAAGGGAAGGAAGGGAATAAATTATGTGCCTGAAATACTTGTATGGAAACTTTTCCTAGCTAGATAAAATGCAATTATTTATTACTTCGGGAAATACTCTAACATCAAGCAGTGACCCCTGGCTGGTGTCAATGCTTCCCCAAAAGGATTGCCATTCAGAAAGCTTTATGATTACCACATAAAGTTTAATCAGTGCATTAAAAATAAATTAAAGATTTGCTAATTGTAATGTAATTAGCTTAATATAATTACATTGCTCAGTGACTGAGAATTTTATTGTTATTGTGAGATCTTTTCTCATTTGGAGGGGCCTGAAGTTAAGTGGCACAGTACTGACAACCATTTCTTCCCTTAATATTCAGCTTCAGGAATGGGCTGAAACTTTTACCTGAATCTTGCAATTTATCACAATCAGTATCATCACAAATTACAGAAAGCATCCAGTAAAATGATAACTTCTAAATGAAGTGTCTGTAACCAGGGCAGTAGCAGCCTCGGCTGTTAATTTGTCATATTTCATAGCCAGCTTGACACCCTGTCCAATTTGCTTGTAAGCTTTATCACAAAGACAGCCATGAGAGCTGCCTCTGACTCTGAGCAGGATGGGGGAGATGGACAGAAATTCAGCAGCAGCAGCTTGGCTCTTCAGGTTCCCTGTTTCTGCGTACAATCCGGATGCATAATAAACACCCCTGTGTCCTGATGATGTCTGTTTCCTCTGTTAAAATCTCTCCCTTCTTTTCTCCCCTCCCCCTTTCCTCATTAAGATAACCAAATCTTTTCTTTAATACTCCCTGCTGACCATAACTCGATGGTTAACATAATTTATTAGCAGTTAGAGGAGTTATAAGAAATAAGAGGGATAACAGTACTCAGGGAGCATCATTACCTATCTTACACAGGCTCTCAATTTCAATCCAAAGCATGTCATCTTCTCAAAATGACCAACAAGTTTTTCCTTTTGGGCAGAAGTTGTGCAGCACTGTAAAAATGGCCATGAATATTCCTTCAGGATACTGGTCTCTCTTCTGTTATCTTCCAGATGCTCTGAAGCCCTCAATCAATTTGCATCGATTTAAGGAACATCATTCAATATATATTATCAATCTGATCTGAAGGGAACTGTGTGAAGAGCAGGTCTTCTTTTCTGTTCCAGACATGCCAAACACAACAACACAAGATGCTACGAAACCCAAAAAATGGTTTCTAATAGACCAACAGGTGTTAAAAGATGGACTGAAAAAATGCAAGAAACCACATTTTCATTCGTCTAACACTTTAAAATCAGGTTGGCCAACTAGCAGTGCAGAGCAAAGGTTAGCTTGGATGGACTTTGTTGATAATATTGGATCCAGGAACATTTTTTAAGACCCTGGTCTGGGTGTCTGCAAAACCAACCACTTTGTAAGATATCAGGGTACAACCAATACCAGCCTGACATCCTTGCATTTTTCTGCATAATGAAAAATGAGCCTCAGCTTGAGGCAGGACATATTATTCTCCCTTCTACACTTGCTCCATCAGGTGAGCCCACATACTTGCCCTTTTCATCTTGCTGATGGCTGCCCAGCTGTGCTGTTGGGCTGTGGACTACACCAGAATATCTAGAAGACAGGCTCTGTGGAGCTCACCTCTCCGGCCTCTAAGCGGTTTTGCAGATCTGTCCCCTATTACACCAGCAACTGAGAGAGAATGAGTAGGAAATTAGCAGAGAGCATTCCAGTCTTTACAGCTGAGCCTCCAGAGGGGCTATAAAATCTCTCATGCTGTCAGGGAGTCAAGGATAAACAGAGAGCTTGTGGTGCCTGCTGTTAAAAGGAGGAATTTGAGAATGGGGACTGTCCAAGCACACAGAGGCTAAAAGAAGACAGAAGAATGACAGGACAGAGAAGAATGAAATAAGGTAGGAATCGGTCAAGAAGGGCCACAACTGTAGAAATGGCAGAAAGAAGATAAAAATTTAGACAAATTTTCAAGTTTGAAGGAACTTATTTGAACCAAGTGACCATATGTCAATCTCCTGAGGTTTTGCCTTTCATGTTGAACTCCAAGCCCACTGATTCTGTAGGATGCAGTCTTCAGCACATGGCTACCACTGTGAGTGAGTCATTTGGTACAGTTCCTGTGGCAAGAATCCCAAATGTGTCAGGCCTGGACTAAAAAGCAAGATGGAGAATGAATACACCTGAAGGCACATTTGGCACTTTAATTCTGAGCAGATATCACTTCTAATTATAGCCAGCCTTATGCCAGCTTACTACCGTTCAAGCACTTGTGGGTTCGCACACTGAGTGCCAGATTTAATCCATTCAAGGTAAAGCGCAAGAGAACCAACTGCATTTTGCATGCCTTCTACCTGAATGATTTGCTTTGTTGTTCCCAATTTGCAGTTTGACTCGAAGATTTGCACCCCTCTGGTTAGTTCTGGTTGGCTTCTCTGCAGCCACAGGGGCATATTTTTCAGCTGAATGAAGCCCAGCTGGCAGGCTCAATTTGCCCCACCAATGAGTCATATCTTTCTCTAATTTCACCTGCATGAGAGAATTGCAGCTTCCTCTCCTAATACCTCGAGTTCAAAATTCTTCCTGCAAAAAGAAGGTTCAAGCCCACTCCAGCACATGGAGCTCTAACTCTGCTTGCCTGGAGGACAGTGGAAAAGCTGAAGAGACAACCACCAGTGAATGTTACTTAAATAGTAAGTTTAGTTAGGGGAAGCTTTTCCCAGTCTGATCCTGTATCAGATTTTGACATTATATGGTGCCTAGTGCTTCACAAGGACCAGTGCTCAGCACCCTACAAGGACATGTTGTTTTCCAGCATGATTTAGAGCTTGGAGCAGAGGTAAGGTTAATACAATCATGCATCAGTTTTCTTTCCAAACAGCACTGTGAAACACAGAACAGAAGGAGGATTGCCTCTTTACCCCATAAATCCACTTAAACTTGGATTATGAGGCATATTCACCCAATTTTTGCTGGGAGCTTAAGGCAGCACCATGCTTCTGTTGCTCTGAGAGATGCTGGGAAGCTGGGGCGGGATTTGGGAGGCTCCAAACTTCCACAAGTGCAACGGCCACATTCTTTGATGTGTGGGGGTCAAACGGCACAAGTGTGAGATGAGCCGCACTCTAGGTCTGTGCACAGAAATGGATGAAGTGCACACACAGCAGGCAGAAGTGTTTGTTTTAATAACTAGTAGTTTTCAGAGCATGTGTTTTTTAGCAGTTCTGCCACATTGAGTTGACAAAGAAATAAAAGGGAACACTTCCCCACACACAAATCTATATTGATCCAAATATGGATCTTGTTTCAGTTTAGAGAACAACTAGCACTGATGCTGTCAAACAGACCCATCTGGAATTATTTCAGAAGTTCCATTTTCCACCCTTATGCACACAGAGAGAGAAAAATGGAGAAAGGAGAGAAAAGAAAGGAAAGAGGAGAGGAGAAGATTAAAAGAGGAAAAGAAAAAGGAAAGGGGAAATAAAAGGAAAAAGAAATAGAGCATGGCCAGTGGCAGGCTGCATGAAACCTTTGCACACATCACCTGCTCTGAGCACTGTCCTTCCCTTACTCATCCCTAATGAGCTGGTTCAGTTGTGCAAGGTAGTTCCTAATTACCTCTCTCCCGGTTTCTCTCTTTCCCCCTGAGAATGGCCTTTCCAAGAACTTACTTCACAGGCACACACCTGGTACTGTGAGATAGGGAACCTCACCATGGATACCAGCCCCCCATTCCCAGCCCGACCCACACTCCTGGGATTCAAGCAACTATCCGCAGGATGCTGTAAACTCCAGATGTTCCTTACCTCCTGCCTGGAGACACCGCGTGCGAACACTGCTCCCAACTATTATTCTGCACTCACACACACACATATACACAAGCACTGGCTATGCAGATCAAGCTCTGAGGAATGAAATAAAGCAAAATGGTAATCTTAATCTTCCCTTTAATACCCTACCCCGTGCCAGATAAGAGCAGCTGTGCTCACACAATGTGTCCAACTGGACATGATAAATAGCCTGGGAGAAAAGAAAAATACACACAGACACACAAATATATATGTGCACACACACATACTCTAAGGAATTTAAAATATGTTTGTTCACAGAAGTGGTGGCCTCCAGCTCACAGCTTCCTCGATTAAGAAAAGGGTTCATTAGAAATAAAAATGGCCTGCCAGGGTTGGAATGGTACACAAAATCCTAGAGTAAATATCTGCACGGGTAGCCTGAAGGGTTAACCTTACCAACACACAAACACTGACTGGCTCTCCTCCTGTTACAGTGTAAATGCTGATTGGAAGGAAGAGATCATTCTAGGTCAGTATGTCCTTTACATTGTGAATAGCTTGACAGGGGCTAATAAACTCCTCCGCCTATGGCACCAATAATTTATTATAAATTCTTGGGCATCACATGCAATTTTTTATTTATACATGTATACTTGGTTGGTTTGCTTTTAAAGAGGTGAAGCAGGACAATCTGGGTCAAGAAACATGCTTAAGCCAGAGGATGCCACAGGCTCCACTCTCCTAGCCTTAACCTAGGGTGGAGAATAACATCCTGGTTACTGCTCCCCATGCTGCTGTCAGGACTTCACACGGCAGCCAGGCAGAGTGGACTGGGGGTCAGCACAGCTGACTTCTTACAGGGATTCAAAGGGTGCATGCATGGCTACCCAGTCATGCTGCAAAGCAATCCCAGCTGATTTGAGGAATGCTTTGTTAATTGACATAGTCGTAAAACTAACAGATTTCAAGTTTCTTTCCTGCGTGGTCAGTCCTCCACAGCCTGCTGCTGAGGGAGCCATGCCCCAGAGCAGCCTGCCTCACTCCACGCTGCATTTCACACCGATGAGGTAATTCCACTGCAGATGAGGTAACCCTGCGAGTTGCCCACCAGCTAGAAGAGGTTACCATATGATTCCTCTTGTAAACACGCGGCGCGGTCCCCCTGGATGAGGGCTGACAGCTGCGCTCTGCCGATGCCGAGCTGGTGGCCAGCAGCGGCCCCCGGGAGCCCCCGGCCTGCGGGGCCTTCGCGCCTCAGCGAAAGCTGCCAGCGCCTGCCACGCGTGTGCCACGCACCCTTCACGAACACGCAGGGCAACACTCGGCTTCCAACCAGTCTGACAGGGGACCCTGTCCTTCCGGCACCCCTGCAGCCAGGTTCACCATTCAGATGTGTGTGTGTGTGAGCCTTCCCACGCCCTGGTGAAGCGTGCATCTCTTCGGAATGACTTCCCCCTGCGGCTGCAGGCGTTAGACCTGGGGGAAACCCCTCCTTCCCTTGCCCAGGGGGTGCAGGGGAGAGGAGGGGCAAGGGTGCTTCAGGGCAAGGGTGGGGAGCTGCCCGGGGAATCCCCGATGTTTTGGTGGGCAAGAACTGCCATTTTATGTGAGTGCACTTTGCACAGGTGCTGTTCCTAGAAAGTCCCCTAATTTGCAAGCAGCATAAAAAAATTACTTTTGTGGTTCGGCAGCGTCGATGGCTGCAACCCTCTTCTACCTACAAGTGTAGGCGTCAGAGGATCTGCAGGCCTCTGCTCACCCCGCAGGCAAAAAGCTTAAGCCAAAGCCCCCAAACCAAACACGTTGTCTTCAGAGTCTGGAATCATTGCCATTTACAGTCCTTCACTAGCCAAGGAACCCTACTAGCTCTTTTGTGTTAAGTGTTCCTGGTGCTGATTCCTATCTGGGCACTGGGCAAAGCAGACCTGTGTGATGAATGCATGAGTAGAAGGAGAAATTCACAAAGAAAAGAGAGCAGGACACAAGCTTGTCAACTCGCTAAGCTCAGAGCTCATCTGCACCCTGCTCAGTGCCAGGAGTTCTCAGAGCCTCCTTGTGACTGACAGGGCAGCTGGGATAAAATCATACCACAGCTCCCAGTAACTACATGCGTCTCCATGGACTCTACTTAATCACAAAAATCGTGTTTGAGAAGTTTGTTTTAACAAACTTCCTCTCAGCAGTGGCAGTCACTGATCTGGAAATCTGTTCTGGGCAGACCTCAACCCAAACTGCATGTGACAAGTGACCCAGAAGGACCCTGAGGACTAACGTGTCATTAGATGCTGGAAAGCAGCTAGGATGAACATCTCCTGTTCCATTCCCAGGTTACAAACCTCAGGTCCCCTGGTCTGTCCAGTCTGGAGGAGGTCTAACCAAGCACCCCTGGTAAGTAAGGCGTGCCTGTACCAAGCGCCCAAAGGAAGACATTTCCCTCCACCCTGGGGGTCTGAGGATCAAGGAGCTCCTGGCAAGAGGGAAATGCTTTCCATCACCCTGTGGTGAGTTTATCTTACAAAAAATGGGAACTACTATGAGCAAGCCCTGGAGGAAATCATGTCTCTCTTTCCCTTACCTCCCAGAGCAGCTGCTTACACAAGGAACAGGTCAAAACAAATGACTGTTATAACTGGAGTATATGAAGGGACACAAATCCATTACTGTTGGAGCTGAGCTCATCTCACTTTGCAAGGGCTGAGGTCAGGACTCTTTCCTCTACTCTGAGCTCACAAGATGCCAGAGGGACAGATAGATCTCCTGAAGTCCACCCAAAAGGGATTCAAAAAAGCAAGGGAAGAAGTGGGGCCACATCTTATTTCCATGCCTCCCAGCCTGGAGGGCCAGCAGGCTCTGCAGCAGCAAACCTGCATCAGAGACCCAAGGAACTGTGCAGTGGGACTCCAGGCACTGCAGCTAGATTTTTAAAAGATGTGGCTAATTTTATGAGCTCTAGTGGTTGCTGTCATGCATAATGAGATACAGTTAATCATTTCTTTGCCTCATGCTGTAGCTGGATCATCTGTGCAGACTCTTTTGTAGGGAAAAGCAAGGTGCATCAGGTTTTACATGTCCCTCTCTTAGACTGGGTGCTGTGGTGTTCAGTGGAATGCCAAGCCTGGCAGAGTCACAACTTCCCTCTGTTTCAAAGAGGTCTGTGAACAGCAGATGGCAGGGGCCTAGGGCATGCCTGCCATGACAGACCCCAGCCCCTTGTCTGCATGCCACCCACACCTTTCAGATGCTCGCTGGTTTAAAAGGCAACACATGGCCATGTCATGGCAGTCTGAGTAGCTTGAGCTCTCCCACACCAGTATGTGAGCAGCTCAGGAGGGATTCGCGTCTCTGACCTCTGCCTGCAGTGTAAATGTTACCATCCAAGCTTGTCATTCCCCCTCAGTTTGGGAGATAAGCAGGCATCCTGTAGGAACAGCCATCTCAGAAATGGTTGCAGCCCAGGATGAATCGCCCTTCAAAGGTGACATAAAGGGTCTCTAAGGTCATTAGCTTGGACCGATCCCCAGAAGAAGCCGTGTGTTTGGTCAGACCAGATCCACCCTTTGAACCTGCTCGGCAGCCAGGCTGGCGCCCCCAGCACTGCCCATGTGGAACAGGTCCTCAGCCCCAGGGCACAGATCCCAAACCTCTGCTGCCCTGCCTCGCGATGCAACTTCCCCTCTGAAGGCCTGAATACAGGTGCTGTATGGTAGGCAGGGCATTAATTATGGCAGAAACCGATGGAGAACCAGCAGGAAAAGAGTTAAGAGAGCCAGGGCTTGTTGCTATCCAGGAACCCAGGCTACCTCACCTCCCAAGATAACCATCAGCCAGACCTTTCTCAAGCCTTTTTTGGCAGGCTTCATTGTCAGAAAACCACCTGTTACTTGGGAGAGATTCAAATGCATAATGAATTAAAAAAGCATATTGTGTGTTACTATCTAGCCCCCAGACAGATGTGTTATTTAAGTGTGGTTATGATCTGTGCTGTTAATTTTAAACAACATATGATCAAAGATCATGTCTGGCTTTGTGCTTTGCTTCCTTTCAGGTTCTGGCTTGTGTGTCCATGCCAGACAGTTGTGGTTTCTGTCATATGGCAGGAAAAGCTTATTTTACATGCTGCCTAAATTTATATTTTATTGCACATTAAAGCAGCCCATTGGAATTAAGTTATCACATTGTTTATAATGGTAAGCGAATCGTGGCTGTGGAAAAGAGAGCACCACACAACGGGATTTTTAGAAACACCTACTCCCTACACTCAGGACTTTCAGCCATTTTAAAAACAGCAGCAGAGTGAAGAGCAAGACTGAAATAAATAAACCACATCACCACTCCTGTGGGAAGGCTGGAAACTGTTGGAAATGGCAGTACTGCCAACCAATCAGTCCAGAAGCACCAGTCAGGCCCTTGGCAGACAGGGAGACATGCTTAACAGATCATGAGATTTAAAAAAAATAATACAGTTGGGGTTCTTTTATTTGCTTCTCAGCCTGAGCCTTCAAGCTTTGCTGCCCAGCTAGAATAGTTTGACATCTGCCCTGGACGAATAGCTAAGTAAATAAACTGACCAAAGTAAGGAAGAGCAGCCCTGTGTGATTGTTCAGCTCCAACTCAGAGGCAATGCATGTTTGAAGATGTCAGGTAAAGCAACAGGAGCTCTGGCACACTCGAGTGGTAGAGGGGTAAATCGCTTGGTGGATGCCTAACTACACTGCTTTCCAAAAAAAACCTACATGATTTAGGGCAGATGGAAAGAACAGCAAAAAAAGTTATTCTTGCTGATTCACTGTGCAGAATAGGTGTTTCATCACCAGCATTTGAGGATACAGAGATAATATCAGTTCAGACTTTCCAGATAAATATATGAAGCAAGAGTCATCATAAGAGAACTGAAAGTGAGAGCACTGGTTTAACATCAGTAAACGGGGAGCCAGACCCAGCCCTCATCTGCACCAAGGTAAATGCAACCCTGCTGCAGTGGCAAGCACAGGGGCAGTGAGCAGCTGCTGCCAGTTGCCCACCTCAAAAATGTGTTGGGGTTCCAGCCCTCCTTTCACTAACAGAAGGCAAGCAAAGCTTCTGCCAGGCTGCAGACAGCTGCCAGGCTTTGACCACCCTGCTGGGGAGGCAATAATCCTCTGACACACAAGTTACTCAGGTCCATTACAGGAATCAGTCATCTCTTCTGCCCAGGTGTGCTGGGATTGCTGCTCTGACTAAAGGCCAGGGGCACTCTGCCCCTACTCTACTCAGAACAGGGATTTCGGCCCAGATTCCCTCCCCAGCCTTTTCATCTGCTAAGAAACTGTTCTTTCTTTGTTGCAGGGTTTCAGCTCTGCCCACTTCAGGTGCAGAGGAGGCTTCACAGTCCCCCAACACCAATGCGCTCCCAGTCCCACACAGATGCGTGAAGAGGGCTAGCCACTGGCTGCCGCTATCCTTGTGAGAGGCAGGCCAGCCCTCGATCTCAGCTGTCACAGAAATAAATAAAGGGAAAAGACACGAATTCTCCCCCTCCAAGGCTGTATTGAGAGTGGCTCCAGCCAGCCAGCCAGCCTTCAGCTGCAGTGCTACTGCTCCCCAGCCACTTGGAAAAGACACCACCCCATCCCCCCTGCTGGGGAAAGAACATTGCCCTAAAACCTCTCCATGGAGGGGACCCAGGGAAGAGCTATCTGTGATACATCTGTGAAGGCTGTCCCCACCTCTGGGAGCCAGGCTGAAATGCTGTGTGAAGGCTCAGAGGTGAATCAGTGAGCATGGGTTAAAGAGATTGCACTGTGCTGCTTTAACATAGAATAATCCTGCTCTGGGGCTGCTACTGTTGGAAGGCCTGAAAACACCCTCATCCACACACACAGTACTGAACAGGAGAGTATATGGGGTACGAAGGGATTGTTTGAGAAATGATACTAGAGCTGAGGAGGGGATTTTAAAGAGCACAAATTCATTTCATATGGCTGAGTGCTGGCGACACTAGGAGAAATTCAGTGGATTATGTTGCACCAGAGGTCAGAATATAATTGTCCCTTCTGGCCTTTAAAACCTGTGAATGTACAGAGGAACCTTGAAATGACCAGATTCCTCAGGAATTTGATTCCTGGGGTTTATTTATTTATTTTCTTACCAGCTGCCAGACACAGCATGCTCCCAGAAAAATAAGGAGATGGTAGCTATGGGGAGAGTATATCAGTAGTGCTAATCTCTTGTGGGGCTTCCTGGTAGAATATCTGCCTCAGAGGAGACAAAGTTAAGGGATATAAGACAGTTTCATTTTAAAATACTAAGAACCACAGTGCTATTTCAGAAATTAATAGATGTGAGGGAGAACTAAACAACTTAGTGCACAAGTATTCCCCTAGATTTTTTTTCAAACAGAACTTTCCCAACCCCCATATTAAATAGTTCTCTGTTGTCCTTGCAAAGGGCCAAAGAGCTAAAGATAGCTCCACTAATTGCTGCTTCCCTTTGTCCCTTAGCTCTGGAGATTCCCAACTTCCATATTATTACTTCATCATTTTAATTGTGCAAGAAGCTTTTCACAGAATTAATTAGAATAAAATAATAATAATGCAAAAATAAACAGGTAGAACCATTTTTAGAGCAGGTACTTTGTGAAAGACTATTAGCCAACACTTCTGCCTGCATATGCTCATGATGGGCAGCCTCATTCTGCAAACCAGGAACCCACCCTGTGACCTGCACTCACACCAAGGAGCTGTTCCCAGCAGCGCATTCTTGTCTCCCGAGACGTGCACTAAGGAAAGGATAAAAAAATAAGTAAAGGGGGGCTGTTCCAGCTCTGAAACAGGAAGAGAAATTCAAGAAGTTTTAAGGTGACTTACAGCCACTGTTGTCTTCTCCACAACCCTGGAGGTACAGGACCCAATCTACTCTGTAACTGCTATCCACATGGGGAAGCAACCTGGAAACAGCTGACCCTCTGATACTAGGCAAAGACATTCAGCAGACCAATTTACCAGTGTCATTCATTTGCACCTTTCAACTTAATGATACCTTACAGGGAAGAAAAATTCAAATTAAAAATTGAAGCTAATAATATATCTTTGAAAATGGTAAAGGAACAAGATTAAGACCAATAGGAGGCCACTAATCTTGGCATACTTCTGATTTTGTACGCTTTAAATCACTGTAATACCTTGTTCAAATTCCAGCATAAATAGGATTTTTCTATGAGGGTGTTAGTGCCCCTGCTGCATCAAAAGCCATATTATATTTTACAAGTCCTACAGCTGAGAATCATCACTCCCAAAATAGACCTCCTCACCAGATGATAGTAACACAGGGGACATTACATTGAAAAATACATCTGTAGAAAGTGAAATAGAAAAGCAAGAGAACTTTTCTCCTACAGCTTTTAGAAGGGTTTAAGGGGCTTGCAAGGTAAGTAGAATGCAAGTTTTACAACTTTCTAGCGGAGACACCGTATATTGCAAGGCAACCATGTCCTCTTCGTTCTGCTACTTCTGCCTCCATGGTGACTACCGACAGACAGACTCACATACATGTAGCAAGCATCAGTCAAGGACAGGCAGCAGGAGGAACTACTCCCAACCACCTAACTGCATCTTTAAATTTCTCTTCTCCCTGCCCTACATTATGTCTGGCTGCTTGACTATGTGAATGCCTTTTTCCCTGGAAGGGAGGAGGGGACCCAAACTAACCCTGAAGCAATCCCAAATTTCCTTGGTAGGGGAAAAAAAAAAATTCTACTCTCCAGAGATCAAACCTTCAGTGAATCATTTTCCACTGCTCTGACATGTCAAATACTCCAGTGATTCACCAGTCATGGAGCTCTGATTCACCTGCAATAAACAGGGCTGATCGCTTCCCTGAAGCACTGTGGTTTGCATCATTCTTTAAAGGCTCCACTTCCTCCACACAGCTCCTCACCTCCCTGCCACACACCAAAGCCACAGCTGCAGCCAGGGCAGCAACAAGGAGTAAGAAGTTCTAACTACTGGTTTTAGATCAAGGGGCCAAGAGGGGAGACAGTCTTGCATTAATGAACAGTGAAAGGAGAAGTTAGGAGGGCCCATGGATCTTCCCTTGTTCCTGTTTAAGTGTGAACATTGGAAGGACAGAATAGAAGGGACAGGAGGAGTTTGGTATTTATTTGTGGCTCTCATTGGGTTCATCTCCCTGCCAGCACAGGACACAGTTTCTCCAAGAGCGAGCACCAGAAACAGAACTGACATTACATATAATGAGCTTTTTGGTGGCATATTCATTAAGCTTGTAGAAAGGGTAAAGAAATGCAGGAAGCTTAGACTTGGAAAGGCTCCAACTGGACCCTTTTTGACTCATTAAAGGAGGGAGTAAAATGAACCATGGCCCACGGCAATCGTAAAAGGGAAAGCAGGAAAGCAGGAAAGGGTCAATTCATTAAGGACTGGAGGACCTCAGCGGTCCCTGGCTGGGCAGTGTGGGGATAGAGCCATGGGATGGCTTGGGCATGGAGCCAAGCACCAGAGATGTCCACTCACCCTTGGCATGCTGGAGGAGCCACTGGTGCTTTGTTGTGGCTGAGCCCCCAAAGGCAGCAGTGAGAGGAGCTCAGAAAGCCCTTGCTCCCCACAATTGCCATGAGTTCCCCATCCACCACCATCAACAGCTTTCCTGCCTCCATCTCTGGCTTGGACTGGCCCTCCTGCCTGCCCAAGGGAGGGGGAAGGGGGGGAAAGTCACGCAGACCCTCCCGAGCCTTGCAGGGGCAGGGGGAGGGAGGAGGAGGCAAACTCAATTGAGCAGCTTTGCGGGGGGCCCCAGATTTTCTCAAACCAGTCACGCCAGCTGCAGCCCAGCCCTGATGAGAAAGGAGAGGAGACAGTGCGGCAACGGCTCCTCCGACCCCGAGGGAGGAGGAGGAGGAGGCGGCCCAGGCTGCTAAACTGACACCAGGCAAAGTTGGCCACGTTTTCCCCCAGCCACGGAGGAATAGCGCAGGCAAGTCAGATGTGACCGTGCTACAGGAGCCAGGAGAAAATAAAAACAAGTGACAGCTGACTCTTGAGGACTTTTGTAGCGGGTGAGGTGGGGAGAGAGGGCGAGGAGGGAGGGAGAGACCTACAAATACTGGGGGAAGGGCAGAGCGCAGCCCAGGAGCCTTCTGCAGCAGCAGATGGAGAGGGAAGCTACCGCTGATTCCTGCAGAGTCAGGGAAGGAGAGAGACAGCATTGCCGAGGTGATCACATGAATAGGGAATGAAGGCGTAGAACAAAGAAGGGGTTCTGGGGAGAGGGAGTGGGAATTCTTCACAGGACCCCCAGAGCTGGGGCATCCCGGTGCGATGCCCTGGGTGCTGCGGTGGGGACAGACCTGCGGGAGAGCTTGGGCACAGGCAGCTGAGGCTGCCGGAGGACAGAGTCAGTGCGAGCAGAGGAGCAATAGAGACATTTGTGCAGTTACCACGGGGTGAAGCTCACTAATACCCCACAGAAGAGCTAATTCCTCGGATCAGGACAAGCACATGGTGGGAAGAAAAAGTCTAAATTCCCTTGCTCTGAGCTCAGGGACTTCCTCTGACCTGCTGCAGGATGAAGCCGCGGAGGCTGTGAATAAGTGCTGCCTGTCTTTCCGCTGGTCCTGAGGTCCCCGATGTGCCGGCGATGATTGTTATGACAGTCATTCTCGATGTGATTGGCACCTCCCGGTTAGATCAAGGTCACTGTTAGAACACGTCTTTTCATTAAAATGGCCGAGAGCCTGTCAGTGACCACAGGCCATGGCTAATTAAGGGAGGACCCAGCGCCCCCACAGGAGTCAGTAATCAGGGCTGATGCTGAGCCACCCACCCCAAGGGGAGCCGGCAGAGCGATCCAGCCCCCAGCGCCCTTGCGTGCAGGGATGATATAGCCACCCGTGGCACGCCGGGCCACTAGCCATCCTTACTGCTACCACACCAGAGTAGTAGCATCACCTTCTATCACACAGCTCACAGGAGGCACAGTAGCATCCTGGGCACCTGCAGATGGCCCTTGTGTCCAGCTAGGTCATGGATCCTTGAAAGGGCAAGAATGGATGGTAACAGACTCCTTACAATGCAATGAGGTGCACATTTGGGGGATAAAGACCCACGAACAAGCTTTAGATTTGAAGAAAATCCTTTTACAAAAATGTCTAAATATGACCACAGTGTAATGATAATTCCTGGGCAATACGAGGTTGTCTCTGTGCAGTGTAGCAAACATGACAAGCTCTTCTTAGGAAAGGACACGATGGGAATGGATTCACACTTCTAGGATAAATTTTCAGCTCAAACTCCAACACAGGTGGGATGCAATACCTGACCAAAGAATTTTTTGGTGTCAAACACTATGGTGCTAGAGATTCTACACATAATTTGGATAGTACTTCCCCATGGTCTTAGTTTGGCTAAACAGTTTATATGAAGAAGTCAGTTTCTTCTCCAATTAAAAAAAAAAATGTATTTCTTGAAAATTCAGGGAAACCGTTTTTTTCGAAAGGCTGCTGTGTCTCTCAGTTCTCTGTTACAGAACTTCCATCCAGATTCTTTCCTAGAGCTCTCTTACTTATTTTCCCACCACTGAATGATAGTGAAGGAGTTCCTCATCATGGAAAAATGGGCCTCTGGGCTGCCTCCAGACTGCCACGAATATCATCCATTTACTTTTGCCGTCAAGCCACTGTCTCCAAGCCATACTGCCTTGTGTTCTCTTCCAGCCAAACTCCTCCCAGTTCAACACCGTTTGCACCCTACAGACAGGTTGTGCTAATCTCAAGAGAGCTTTGTGAGCCTCTTGCAATGCAGTTCCACACAAGTTTGTTTGCTGATGAGCTTTCCCCTATTTTGGCAAAATATTTCCACTTTGTGTCCAGCTCAGAATGAAACGACATTTTGGAATTACTGCAGCATCCAGGTGTGCTTTCCTTGTTTTATGCCTGTGGAAGCCCTGCCCAATTTCCATCTAGAGATGAAAGAGAACCAGTTATTGGAATTTAGCAATATAAATAGGTTATAGAATAAGACACAGGGGAATGGTTTTAAACTGACAGAGAGCAGGTTTAGATTAGATATTAGGAAAAAATTCTTCACTGTGAGGATGGTGAAACACTGGACCACGGTGTCCAGAGAAGTTGTGGATGCCCCATCCCTGGAAGTGTTCAAGGCCAGGTTGGATGGGGCATCCACAACTGAGCAACCTGGTCTAGTGGAATGCATCCCTGCTCTTGGCAGGGGCATTCAAACTAGGCGATCTTCAAAGTCCCTTCCAACCCAAACCATTCTATGATTATATATGAAGCCTGTTCTGTTCCCTGCAGTTTCTTCCAGCTATTGTGGTTTACAACTTAACGTATTAGGCCCTACACCTGAAGATAGGTTTGTAGAATATCCAGTCCAGCTGGGGCCTGCCCTTATTGCTTGGCACAAGGTTAATAATGAAAATAGTGACATTTAATTTTGACTGTGATTGTGAGTGAGTGGAAAAAGACACAGCAGGGACTTACTCCCTTGCTCAGGAGATGTGTTTTCCAATACAACTTTTTAAAAGTGTGTTTTAAAGAATTCTTTTTTTTTAATTGATGTGAGAAGTAGGTAAGCCGTGTGTAATTTAGTTGGCATCTCACTCTGATCTGTAACTGCCTAATCCAGGCCAGGACTTCAAGAAACCCATTACAGTGACACTAGGCACCCACTGTGAGAGTCAGTCTGGGAGCTAGACAGCTAGGAAAAACTACAGCTTTGGTCTGTGTCCAGCAGCCTAAATAAAAAGTTTCCTTTCCATGCTTTGCATTCATCACAAAAGAGCACTAGGTATCTCTTTTATACAGTAAATATGCACTGTCACAGAAACATATCACATTAAAGTCAGTGGTAGAAGCTCAAGCACAGGACGTTAAAAATGAGGTATTGTAATTATGTTATCTCAGATGAAAGTCTCCTTTTTAATGACACATGGTAGTCATGCAGAAATGTCCATCTCAAGCATACAAAGAGTGTTGCTTTCTCCTCTCCCTAGTAAAGCATCACAGAGTTGGCTTTAGAAAAATAGAGTTGGCTTTAGAAAAAATTATTTTGTTATAAATGTATATGTTCTTGTATATAAGTGTGTGTGTAGAATTGTGATTGTTTATTTAATTTTCATTGTTCATTTGCAGTTTGATGATGTTCAGTGTTCTTTTCACAAAGGTGTAGATGCTAAAACTAAGATTTTTCTGTTATTCAGGAGACTCCAGAAGCTTGGGCTTAAGTAAAGTATCAAATGTCAAAAGTTCATGACGAGGTACAAGACCAGCCAACATTATTAGTAACATTTTACAATATAAATGATATATACTAAGCCAGCAAAGAAAATATACCTTGAAAACACAACTCACCTGAAATACCTCTGTGTTACCATTACTAGGAATTGAACAGCTGCACCTCCTGCCTTCAGTATTAACAGTGCTTTTCTAATAGTTTGCTGTGCACTCAATCTTTGTGATGCTGTTTTAAAAAGAGAGAAAGAGAAAATCGAGCACTGAAGTTCAGCACTCTCAGAGGGGAGTACAGTGGGGAGTAACGAATTTTGAGCAGTGCTAATTCCCATGCTGCTAATTGGACAGAGGCCATTTCCTGCAAGCTAAAGTCAAACAGGACAGGAGCATATGGGCTTTCAGAGAGAGAGTTGGGTCTTTGCAATGGATAAGAAAACACACTCTAAAAAAACACCCTAGAAGCCCCATAGAATATTGGTGATTGCAGAGAAATTACAGACAAATTACAAACTTAAAAGCTATACACACAGATGCTGCTCCTATTGCTTCTGGGAGAGCTGCGCCTTTGAAAAGATGGTGCTTGTTCCTTGGGGATATGCCATTTTCAGTGCCCAATATTCTCCCTTGGCCCCACTGTTAAAGGGAATAGGGTTTGATTTGTTTTCTTTATTAATTTTTCATTATTTTTCACTTTATCTGTATTTCTTATAGGTTTCAATGGCCGGAGGAGATCTTCATTGGTAAGCTTTCCTGAGCGAAGCCAGTGTAGTTCTCATGGGCTGAAGGAGGGTTGCCAGCTCTGTAATGTCACAGAGGGGACAGACCTGCCCTGCACGGCTGAAAGTCTTAGGAGCCTGCATCAGTCAGCCACAGAGCCTTTTATTCAGCTGTGTCATACTCAGCCAAGCAAAACATTTATCATCGATGGAAACCATACCAGGACAAGTATCAAACATTACCTGCTCTTCTTTAAACATATTAAATCCAAGCACAAAAGGCTTGAAAAATTATTTTAGGACAGGCATAGGGAGGTAATGCCTCAGGGATGTGACAGGGATGGGATCCTAGGGGTGAGATGGATGCTCTTTGGAGGAGATGCTGATTGGCTCACTTCCCTGTATTTTCCTGAAAGAAGCTGGTGTAGGGCAGGGTCAAAAACAGGGCGTTAACAGAGCATCATTCTGATCCATTGTGGCAAGGATGGTGATGGTCCAAAAGAGTTGATTTCCTTCTATTAGCTGCTAATCAGAGATGCCTCTTTTACTTTGTTTGACAGTTTATTCTGCCTACAGCAGTCTCTCCTACACAACACCCTGCCAAAAAGAGATGCACAGAAGGTGCTGTGCAGGGACTGAGCATGGAAAATTTCAGCTGCCAGAGTGCGTGGTTTAAAAAATCAGCGGCCACGGAACAGAGGGACACAATGGCTCTGATGATGGAGCCAGTCACAACGGGCAGCACAAGCAGCAGCCATCCCCATTAGAGGAGTGAACCTGCTGCATCTCCATCCAGCTTCTGCCTGCAGCCACAGCTGCCGGCTGACCGCCTGGTTTAGCTGCTGCTGGGACTCCCTCAGTGGCTGTCACACCTGCTCTGCCCTCCCTTGGAAAGCTGCCAGAGGATAGAGCAGACAAAGGACGAGCAGCACAGCTGGAGCTGCTGGAAGCTGCACGCTACCCGGGTTGGTTTAGCGCTCGCCCAACACCCCTCTTCCGTAGGAAGCCTCTTTTCTGCCGATGAGTTCGGCTCTTCAAGCTCCCTCGTGCTTATCCCTTGCCGTCGTTTTTAAGGCATTACTGCAGAATTCCTTTGTGTTTTTCAGTATTATTATCGCTGTTTCTCACTGGGTTAGCCGCTGCAGACGATATATCTTCATTGCTGGCTGTGCCCCCAAAGCCCATTTAGGTGGCCTGCCTTGGTGCCCGCACTTATTTCAGTGGCCCAGGACAGCAGGGCCTTGCTGGAGCACATGGGCACCGGAGCAGCAGAGAAGGGGTTAATAAAGGGTTTAATACCAAGAGGCCACACAGCAAAGCCCAAGTTAGGGCCAGCTGCACCCCTCCCCCCGGCCTCCACCCTGCTGTAGGAGCCCTGGCAGGGATGCAGCACTCAAGTGCTTCTTTCCCCACTTCCCTCCTGCCCCATTTGTGTGATGTAAAGCAATCCTTTTGTTTCCTCTTTAAGACATTAGCCTCAGGGGCCATTACAGGGAAAAAAAGGTAGCTGGAGCTCTTTTATCTGAAGGAATCCATTAAGGGGGGGGGGTCTTTTCCTTCCTGCATGCCCAGGGAGCAGCTCCTGCCCTTGCACTGCTCCAGGGACATCTCGTTGCTCCATGGTCACCTCCTCCCTGTTCCAGGGACATCAAATCACTGCTCCAAGGACATCTCCTCACTGCACCATGGCCTCCTCCTTGCAGCTCATGGCCAGCTTCTCATCCCAATCCAAAAATGGGTCAAACAGTGTCACTATGCAGAAAGCATGATTCTGCTGTTCAGAACCCCTTCAACTGAAAGGGGAAGGACAACGTGTTTTTAAATACACTCCAGTGTAACAGACTGGCTTTCTCTTTGCTGACATTTTGGGTGACTGAGGGGTATTTAGTGCTCTGGCATGTCTTTGTGGCTATAGAAAGCAGAAACTCATTCTTGCTCTGTTTATTCTTGCACCAAAAGCAGCAGGCCCTATGCATTTGCAAGATTCCAGGACCTGAGGGTTTAAATAAAACCCCTGATATTATGATACTCTTAATAAACTTGAAACCACTGAAATAATAATAAAGAAATGAAAAAAATATGACAGGGAAACTAATTAGGTAGTGAGGAGGAGGGGTTCTTTTTGAGCATACCCTTTGCACTTCCGCAAATCAGGTATCACAGAACAAACATTTGTGCTGTACAGCACATGCCACTGGGACCCACAAGGACCTACCTTAGGCTAATATAAATTGCCTGAGTTCCAGGAAGGCATTAGCAGCAGATAGAAGCCTGCTCCAGCCTCACCGGAGACCAAGCAGCCGTGGTCAGCCCAGAGCCAAACCAAGCCCGCCAGCCCAACTGGGTATATTTACCCAGGCTTGGTGCTAACTGCTAACACCATTGTGTGGCTTTACAGCAGATAGGAGCCGGCTTGCACGGCAGCGATTCAGAAGACAAGCAGGGCGAGGACACCAAAATAATCCTAGCTAAATACAGTGTTCAGCACAAAAGATGCAGATTAGGGTAGAAAAGGTGCCAGCGTGCCTCGCTCCTGTTTAAGTTGTGAGATATTGGATGCGTTTGAAAGCCCTTACTCAGCACCTGCTTGTATCCATGCTTGGGGAAGCACCTCTGGAAGCCTTCCCCATAGGCACAGTCATGATGGGCACCACCAAATAGTTAAAAATAGAAGGAATAAATGAGAGCAGCTGCCAGGCCCATGGTGGGAGCATGCGTGTGAGCAGAAATACATGTGAGCCCCCAGCCAGAGCTGGTGTGAGCAGGAGCGTTACCATGTCTCCTTGTCAAAGTCACTGGGGAGAGAAATGCCAGTGGGCTGACAGCAGGGGATCACTTCCCTGGGCCCTGCCCTGTCCTGCCCTGCACTGCCCTGCCCTGCCCTGCCCTGCCTTGCCCTATGGTAGATTTAGGAGGGAGGTGTAGGGTGAGGGAAGGAAGGAAGTACAGGCTTCCCTCTCCATTTTGGTTGCTTTAGAAAATGTGGGGTCTTGGGGAAAGCCGTAGGGGGGATTCACACTCTGCTCTTCAAAAGTCAGTGGTTGTACATGCCTTGAACCCACATGCTCCAGCTCCAAAATATTTCAAGTTCGCCCAACAGGCCAAGAGAATAAAATATAAATGTAGGAGGATTCCTGCTAGGGAGCACACGTGGGAAGGCCAGTGTCTCCACTGCTGCCCATTCTGACAGGTCTCCCTTTGCTGTCTCGTAAACGTCCTCCCCACTCACCATATGTCACACATACGCTCCCTGGACTCACCAACACAATTACGCTGGGCCTTGGCACAGCCAGGGCACAACATCACTTTGCCGTCAGTTCAGTGCTGTTGTCAGTGGCTGGGGAGATGAGTGACCCTCAGCTAGTTCTGTCACAGCCAATGGAGAGTGGGAACAGGGTTGAGTCCAGTTGCTCGAGGCAAGACAAGCAGAAACACAAAGGTAGCAGGAACAGCACTGGTGTGAAAAATATTTAAACTTGTATGATATTGTAGAAGCGACCTCCTTTGCTATGATGATCCTACTTCAGCACAGGCTAGTGCAACAAAAACAAGTGAAGATATGTGTTGTCTGCTGGCAGGACAGCCCACAAGCACTGACCTAAGTAGCCCCTCTGGTAGGGCTCAGGCACCAGGATCCACAGCTCAGGTCTGGTGTGTCACTGTGCAAACTCATCAGCAAAATGTCTACACCAATCTAAGCAAATTTATACAAGGAGAGGGTCCTACAGCAGGTGTATATTTTGTATTAGGGTTTTGTGCTGAGGAATAAGATGCAGGAGGGGGGATGTAGGGGCTCACACACACCCTACCTGCAGCAACAGCCTGGTGGGAAGCAGGGACCAGTGAGCACGCAGGCTGCAGGACAGACCCTGAGCATGTCCAGTGATCCCTGCAAAGATGTGGTAAAAGCAGTCTGATTTCCTAGCCTGGGCATATCCCTGCGGATTTCCTTCAAGGAAGGAAAGTGACTAGCAAGCCCATAGCTGCCCATTAACAAATCCTGGCTGCACACTTCTCAGAGCTGTGCTGCCAGCCCCTCAGCACTTCGGGGTGCCTCGGCTGAGTGTGACACCACCACTACCATGAAGTGGGTGTCTGCTGGCATGGCAGAATCTCACCGATCAGCCACGGAGCTACATCTGGTGCTGGAGGTAGCGTAGGTGTTTTGCTCATCCTAGGCTGATGTTCCCAGCAGGGCTGGTGAGCAAACAGGGGTTTATTGCCTCCAGTCAGGGAGGATGGCTGCTCAGGCCTGCCCGGCATTGTGCTCAGCCATGTAGCTGAGGTACGTGCTCCTTGAACCATGCAAGTCAGGCTGATAAGAGCCAGGGAGAACTGGAAGGGATTACATTTTGAAGACAGTTAATACAAATAAAACAGGTAATCTTTAGGAGAATTGCAAACAAGGCATGTCTTTCTCTACCTGGAGAGTTACTGCCAACACTGAGAAACTGTCCTAACAAAGAGCTACCATGAGACAGTGGAGGGATGTGATGGAAGCCCCACCATTTGAGATGTGATTGACTGGACAAAACATCGAAAATATGACCACTCCGAAGCTGCCAGAAAAATACATCAGAGCTGATCTCATCTATGACAAGTGTATTATGTACTTATGGATGGATCTATACAATACCCCACATCTGACCCAGGGTCACAGGCATAAAACAGTGGGAGTCACTATAAACACACTTACAATTATTTGGGAAATTCTTCTCTTCCTTCCATTCATTAAAGAATATTATTTTGTTTCTCTTTCCACTACTTTACTCACAAAGAATTTGAACCTCAGCAGATTAGGGTTTGCAGAACTTTGTGGGGTTTGGATAAGACTTTAAAATTCAAGACACTTATTGGAGGAATGTGCTCTGCCAAGACGTGGAGAAAATGTACTCCTTATCCTTGGGAATTGCTTCTATATCTCATTGGTGTGCAAACAATAAACAACACTAAGGATGATGTTTCTGACAGTCCTTGTAGCCTCATGAGCAGGATTTATGCTGGGTGCCTGTTACACATTACTGTCACAGTCCTGTTGCTTCATGTGCAGTTATACTCAATCTTGGGAAGGTGCATCTGGCATTTTTGCCAAACACTGCTCTGTGCAGAGGCCATATAAAAATGATGCTGTGTGAAGGGATAGAGAATTTTTTTCATGTGCTCCCTGCCCCAGTTACAAGCATTTCCTGGGGCAGAGGCCAGACATAGTGGGAAAAAGGGCTCAGGCAGTCCAGTTAGCCTTGCTGGTGGACTGGCACACCTTGGCAAATAGAAAATAACTAACACCCAGAATTTGTTTAACCCAGCATGTTTCAACCTGTCTAGGTGTCAGCTCTGGAGTCTGACCTTGGATGCTCCCAACCCTCATGAGAACATGATGCTCCTTCTGCAGTAGTGCCCTCGGGTGGGCTTTCCTCAGCACTCCCTCGCCCACTTCACCCTTGCACTCACAGAGGTAGGAAAGTTGTTGCCAGTCCCATCTCCAGGCACTGCAGCAGCTGGGGCTGGACTGCCTTGACCTAGACTTTATGTCGTTCATTTCTCCTCCACTGGGAAATGGCTCTCTGAGGCCTTGGACATCTGCTGCTGCTTGCCCAGGCTGCAATGCTGATTATTGGAGCTGGCATGGGTTCAAGAACAGACTACAATATTTTATTGTACCAGTGATGGTTTTGTGAAACCTACCCCAGAGGCTAGGAGGATGGGTGGATAGGGAAGAGGTAGGTGGACATGGTTCTTCATATCTCTGTAGTGTGGAGGGGCTCCCATTCCCAAGGGTGTTGCAGCTGAAGCACCAGTCTCCAATGGGAAGGGCATTTTGCTTACACGTGGCAAGTGGCTGTGTGAGGGGAACACATCACTATGAAAGGGGGGAGGATGTTTTCCTTGGCTTGGCTGGGTAGGGCTGGAGATATGATTGGGAAGAAATCCTCCTGACAGGCAGAAAAGTAGGCAAGGGAAGGAGATAGGAAAACCAGGAAAGTTCAAACGGGAAGGCAACATCAACAGGCAAGCAGCATAACAGAGGTCACCTGTTGGAAAAGCTCCAGGAAAGTTCCCACTTATTCAGGGAGTCAAGAATGTGTTGAGTCAAAGTCTATTAGGAAATTAATCAGGTGGGCTGAGTGGGGGATGCCTGCCTCCATCTTACCCTCAAAAATACTTTGGATAGTGTCTCACAGCTACTGCCCTGAAAGGCCAAGAAACTCACTGCAAGTTGCTGTACTCCCAGGACAGCAGTGCCCTCAGCCAGGAGTGATTTGTCAGCAGGCAGACAGGGAATGGCAGTAACAGGAGCCACGGACTCCTCCCTAATTCAAGAGGGGAGATTTTTCCCAACAGGATCTTGACAAGCCCGGGAAACAACCCAACAGCACACCACTGAGGCTGTGTCAGTCAGCAGCCTCCCATCCCTCACTAATGCACCTTGGGGACAGAGTCCTCATCTTTTGTGGGTGTTTCCTGAGCCCAGACTGGGTAAGACCTGAGGCACACATGAGATGGGCCTGTAAAGCCCATTGCTGAGAGGAAAGTGGCTGCATCCACAAGACGGAGAAGGAGGACTGGGTCTATAACAGCTCACCCAATGAACACCACTGGAAACACCACTCCAGAGGATCAAGGTCTCCATTAGGTGATTTCCCAAGGCTTTACAGCTCAGCTATAAAACTGTGTGCTGGGACGAAAGTTGGCAGCACGGGAACCAAGTTGTGTCATCATTTTTCCTCTGCAGATTTGTCTCAGCCATTTCTCAGCCCGCACCCTGCTCAAGAACTGAGCTGGAGTGATAAAACTTGAGCACTGCATGGCCAAAAAACCCCTGTATGTGCAAGGAGAGGTAGAGAAGAATTCAATGCAGGATCGGCATTACCGAGCTGTCTTGTGCCTCTGGGATTGCTCCACACTGAAAGAAGACAATAAATAACAGTGACTGATGGCGGTGGCAGCATGCCCTGCGCAGAGGGCTCTGTGGAGGATGCCTGCGGGATCTGCAGGCACAGGGTCCTGCAGGCAGGATGGTGGTTTGGGGTGCCCAGGTGGTGCCCAGCCCCATGCTCTGTGGCAGGCACTACCGCCTCCCACAGAAGCAAATTAATGCCTCTCCTCCCTCCCTCCCTTCCTCCCTCCCTNGCAGGGACACAGGTGCCTGTCACCTGCTCCCGGCGCCAGCTGGGGTAGAGGAGGATGGGGCCGAGCAGCCTGGTCTCTCTCATCCCCTTTCCCTGCCTGACTGGGGGAGGGTTTTGGCCCCGCGAGAGGGGAAGTCCGTTTCTAAAAGCCATAGCCATTTGCAGGGTGGATCAGGTGGAGTATTTGAAATTGCTTGAAATCGTTTTTTAAAATAAAAAAGAAGAAAAGGAAGCAGAGCTGCAGTGTCCCAGGTGGGAAGCAACAGGACAGCAGCCGTAGGGTCAGCAAACTGCACTGGCAGGAGATGGACCGAGCCGCCAAGGCCATATGGTGACATTGCCACAGCAGTTTGCACCCTCTGACATCCCGTGGGCTGCAGGGTCCCCACTGCCCCCAAAGCTGTGTCACTCCAGACAGCGCCCCAGCACAGGGGCAAGCAGGGTGTCCTACCCCTGTGATCCATGGTGGGCTTGGAAACCAACACCTCACTGGCACCTCCCCCGGCCTCCTGCTTCTCCCTGTCCAACTTCAGCTCCCTTCCCTTGAAATCAAGTTAAGGGAGGCCTGGGCTTTTCCTTTTGCACAGATGAGGTGGGGGGTGCTGCGGGGGAGGGGTTGCTATAATTGGATCACTCGCTGTGTGACTAATCACAGCGCCGGTAACCACAGTGACTGTGGTTTTAATCTTACTTGGTCATTCCCAAGCCACCGGATGACCCAGCCATCTGCGGCAGGGCCGGCAGCCATGGCGTGGGGCCGGGCCAAGCACACCACACCCTCACTGCCAGCCTGTGCATGGGTAGGGGCAGGGCTGGTGGGAAGGGCACTGGTCCTTTCCCCACCTCTGTGCTGGTGGCCTCCTGGACAGGTGTGGGTAGGTTGGGAGTGTGGCCACAGAGCAGGCAGGACCAGAATCTTGTGGTGGGGATGGGCTTCAGTGAAAAATCCAGCTCCAGATCTGAAACTGGGGTGTTCCCCAGAGGAAGGGCTCAGGCTTGGCCCAGTGGACAAACCCATAGCTCTGCACCTTCATGTCTGTATGTGACTGGTGACACCTGTGCTTGCTGCAGAGGCGGCATCTGACTGCCCTCAGCTTGCCCTGGTGCATCTATTTCTGGCAAGGGAGAAACAGCTAGATTATGGATGGTAGATCAGATTAAGTTTTGATTCTTATTCATTTGAGTAAGAACAATCCTTAAAAGCCATTATTAACCTCTTTACCTTTAATTACCCGGCCAATTGCTGGGCATCCTGGCAGTCCTGCTTTTATCAGGTGACCTGGTGAACCTGAATATGGATAGGGGCAGCACTGCGTGGGCTGCCGCTGCTGCTGTTTGTTGGGAAGCTGAGCTACAGCGAGGTGTGTCAGGGCATTCACCTTTCTCTGTAACAAATACAGGGCAGCAAGGTGAGGCCGGGGAACACCCACCTGCCCAGTGCAAACACAGCCGCACGGGAGAGCCATGCAGCTGTTGCCGCTGTCGCTCCTTTTGAGCCGAGTGTTCAGTTTCTCCAAAGGAGGACGGAAGGAAGCAACAAATGGGAAGGAAACGGGCCTGCTTGTGAAATCCAAAACCGGATCGGTAAGAAAAACATCATAAATTATGGATCCCCTGGAGCCGCCGGCAGCCTGTCACTGTGCATGATCTGTCTCCATTGTACTTTTCTGTGTGGGTGAAACTGTTGTAAACTAACACAGGGCGAGCTTTTTCTGCCGAGGATCACTGCCCGCTGCTGGAAGAGCCCTCTGCCTCGCAGCACAAACAGGCCATTGCAAACCAAATGTTTCGTGTAACCGATAGCGGCCCCAGCGGATAGCAAGCCCTTGAAGAGGGTGAAGGGGAATGAGGCTTTCAGCTGATCCTGCTCACTGGAGCCTAGCACCGGTGGACGCGCCAGCTGCAAGGACGGGGACGAGCAGCCTGGGCCAGCACAAGGCTGCCCATTGTTCCCCAGTACGCTGCTGGAAAAGACAACCAGATTAGGGGAGACGAGTGGCAGCTCTGCGGTGCAGGACACCCATGCTGGGGAGCCAAGGGGGCTGTGTCCCAACCCTCAGCCCCTGCTCCCAGCGGCGGTGTGGGGGACACACGGGGAGCATCCAGAGCATGGTTCTTCCAGAGCAGCAGGGGTTATGGGTTGTGAGGAGGGGGATTTTCAGCCCCCCAGCTGCACCAGCCTGTCTCAGATACCAGATGCAAGCGGGCAGGGGGAGGAGGGGAACGGGAGCAGAGAACGAACTCAAGGTCAAATGGTGAGGGGAGGGGAAGGAAGAGGAGGTGGTGGGGAGGGGAGGAAGGGTGTCCCCCACGCGGGTGGAGAATCGCTCTTTATCCACCCTCCTTTCCCCCTTTCCACACGCCAACCACAGAGGCAGCCTCTCATCAGGATATTTATGAACACACGCACAAATGGGAGGCTGAGGGGAGGCAAAAAAAAAAAAAAAAACAACACACCACCAACCACCCAACCCTATTTTGCTCATTCTCTTTCTTCAAAGAGCAGATGTGTTGTGGCCTGCAAACCGAGAAGGACACTCCCTTGCTGTTAGCTAATTTAGGCTGACATGTTAGGGTTTTGTGGTTCGAAACAAGAAGTTTAGTAATCAGCCACTAACATTAACCAACACCTCTCACACAACCGCCCGCACTGGGCTCGGGCATCCTTCTACGTAATGGGGAAAAAAAAAACCCGATTTTTTTTTTCCTTTTGCAGAAAAAAAAAAAAGGTGAAAGGCTCGTCAGCATAAGACAGTGCCACGGTACTGCCGGCAAGTCCCTGGCCACAGGAGCTGATCCAGCAGCCCGCTCTCATAAAAGCCCAAAGAGCAGCAGTGGCAAGGAAAAGGCTGTCGCATCGCCCTGGTGCTTGCCAAATGCATGCCACCCCCACGGATTCAAAGAAATGAGTCTTTCTATTAGGTTTATATAATTTTAAGAGGTCTTGTTTCTCCTTTTAAGCCACTTTCCTGCTTATTTTCTCTATTTCTGGCCATGGTTCAGCTGCTCATCAGAAGGTGGGCTAGTCCCTCATTGAAGATTCAAATGCGCTTCTCTGCCAAATTGACCTGCTGTTATCCCCCCTTTCAGCTACTGTAACCAACACCGCACAAACAATGAATTATGAGATTAGAGTTACAGAAAAATGGCCTCATTCTGCAGATGTTGTGTCTGGAACCGGCTGCTGCAGACTCGTGTTTGTTGTGTCATCTTCCTCACTCCCCTCCCCTCCTCCTCCTCCTCCTCACAGTCCCACCTTCACTGGGTGATGGTGCACGCTGGGGACCCTGTTATGCAAAGAGTTAATTAGCATCTTCCAACTCTGATGCACCCCCCAAAAAAAGAAGGAAAAAGAGGGCAAATGAGTGAGAGAGAACAACATCATTGATAAGAGAATAGCCATTGTATAGACAGACAAGCAAATAATTGAACTGGAATAAAAAAAGCCGTAGCAGAATTATTTTAAGATATATCGGAGTTTCACGTGGGAGCTGCATGGTGGGGACAGCACGATGCAAGGAGGCTGGAGAGTGCACACAGGGTTCCTTTTTTGTGTGTGTGTGTTTTGGGAGAGGCGGGGGGCAGTACATGTGCACACGTGGGTATGGGGGGGTGACGTGCATGTGCTGGAGCTGGCATGCTGCCGTCAGTGGCTCGGCATTGCAGCACCCGGGACCTGTGGACTGAAAGCCCCACACCACGGCAGCATCAGGATGCAGCCCTGCAGCCTCCAAAGTACATTTGCTAACTGAGGAGCTTCAGGGTGCTCTGGTTGGTTTTTTGGGATTTTTTTTCTTCCCACAGTTGGTCCAAATTTTCAGGTTAAAAGGTGGTGCTTTTAAAGGACATTTGGGGACAAGAAAATATAACAAAATAAAACAAACACCTTACACTCTCGATGCTGCTGGGATTTTTGCTGTTGACTTCGTCTGGGAAAGGAATTTGCCCAGGATGCCAGTGACTGATACGGATTGAGCCTGGCAGATACACTTCATCATTCTTCTTTTTCCCACTATGCAAGGATTACACAGTTCAATAATTATATCTTACGTGCAATTTTTAATGCACATTAGAGAGTGATGAATGAAAATAAGAGCTTCCTGCATGCTGAAGGACCAAAGTAATGCTCTTGGTTTGTGGTGGGACAGCTTTGTTTCAAAGTTACTTGGAGCTGTTTGCCAATTTCATCATATTTTTCGGGAATAGCTTTGACAAATAAAACAAAAATTCACCAGCATTTAATTTGGAGTTTTCAAATGAAAGTACCTACAATTTTCAAAATGAAATCACTCAATTCTATGCTTTAAAATTGTGTTTCACTCCGGAAATTATTTGTGTTTAAGGATTTTAAAAGGCAAAACAAAATGAGACGGTCTTCTTTGGAGTGAAACAAATCTTTACTTATTTCCTGTGTTGCTGAGCATCTTTTTTCCAGCTCAGTGAAACCTTTGTTGTTGTTGTTGTTAAATTTATGTAAGACGGAGAGATGGGTGCCCCAGCCCACCTGGCTCTGTCCCCCAAAGCAGAAGGAGGTGTCATTGCAGGGGAAGGTAATTGTCCACATGATGACAATAACTGATTCATCAGGATGCAGCCAGGTATCCCTATGAAATCACAGGTCAGCACCATGGAAGTGGGATGAGTGCAGTGCTGGCCAGGAGAGGGAGGAGGGCCACCCAACCTCTCCCTCCTCCTCCACCCACTACCCAATTTGGGTGTCCCAGCCCACATGGAACATTCCCCCTCTGCCTCTCCAGAAAGATCCTGGAGGTCATCTTGCACCAGAAATTTAGGAATTTCTGCATCCAAGAGCAGATGGCTCCTTGCCCCTAAGTGGGGCAGTCCCATGTCCTCCAAAGAAGACACAAGTGTGTCTCTGAATTGCCTCGGGTTGCATCCATCCTTCCGCTGCCCCCCACGGGCACCCTCTCCGGCACGCTGTGGTGCTGCCATGTGCCTTTTTAGTAACTGGGACTGCTGTGACACTCCAGAGGACGAGAAAGCGCAAGACAGGGACAGGAAAGCGGCTGCAAGATGAAGCCCCATGGAGATGCTGCATCTGCTCCAACTCTTTCTTTTCTGCTGGTATTTTAATCTCTCAGCTAAAACGAGCAGCAAGTTGCAGGATTTAGCTTGATCTTTTGTGTTTTCTGCAGATTTCTCAGCCTATCATCGCATCCTGTTGTGCTCCAGGCAATGTGTACTTCTAGGCTTTGTTTGACACCACGCAGCACAGGCTGGAGTTATAGGTAGGCTCCGGTACATTAAAAATAGGTAGTGTTCCTTGAGGAGAAACATGCTTTCCTGAGATGCTGCAGTCCTGTTAGGCAGCAGGTTCAAGATCCTCTTCTCCCTGTGACTCTGATGTCAACTTCTCAACAGCATCAGTCCTCTTTCCACCCAACGCTTTTCCCCATTGTTTTTACTTCCATTTTTTTTAAGGCAAACTCATACTGACGTTCTCATCCCAGTCCTGTGCTGGTAAGACAGGTTATAAACATCAGCCTCCCTATTAGCAAATTCAACTAATAATATGACAAAGCAACATTTGATAGATACCAGTTATTAAGACCCAACAGTGACAGAAAAGGACGTTAGACTCCAGCAGCCTGAAGTCCTTATCCTCTCTTTAGTTCCTTTGTATTCACAGCAAGTGTTTTCTCCTGTGCCGTTGAGAGGTTTTGTATCCTCCAGTCCATTTGCCCTGGACATTTCAGTAGAGCTTACGCTTATGTATTTCAGTGGAGTTTGAAATGATGCTCAGAGGCAGCCTAGGAGAAAAAGATGGGGAGAAAAAAAATTAGAAAGGTTCTCAGGAGCTGAATATGTTCACAGTTGTATGGTAGCTACTCCCCAGCCCATTAATCTGCTATTGCCATGCCTATACAGAAAGAATTATTTCCATTTTCTTGGAATTTGGACTGTTCCACAGGGATTCATGAGGTTGTGCTATGGCTGAACAAAATCTATTTGGTTTTATTTGAAATGTTCAGGTCAAATGGTTGCATTTGGTTAAACTCCTCTGTAAGAATCAAAAAGGAGACTGGATTTCTGGTTGCATTCCTGCCTTTTTCCCTCCCCCACTCTTTCAAACAACAAGTCACTCATGAGGAAAGCTCAAGCAAGAAAACCTAGAATTAATTTGAGAAAGTTACAGGGAACGATAAAAAGGTCTAGTAATGGAAATTGCATTAACTTGAGTGCTCAAATCCACTATTAATCGCAATCCCCATGCTAAGAAGCCACCATTTGGTGCTGTGATGCTCTCAGCAATACCCACTGATAGGTCAGGGGGGTCACTCCCAGCAAGGGGACTGTTGTGGCCGCAAGTGTTTTGGCCAAATGGTGCCAGAACTGCTGTGCCATCACCTCAACTCCGTCTGCTTTGTGCTGTAGCCATTTTCCTTCATGCAGGTAATATATGAGCACCCAGGCACCTGACAGCATCCATTGCTTGATTTTAATCTTTTTTTTTTAATCTGCCTTTGAGTTACAGCTTTAACCTTTGCGGCAGCATCTTTTTTAACCCTTTTCAAAATCACCCCATGACTCAAATCTCTGCTATTTGGTATTCTGTCTCTTTGTTGCTACCCATATGCATTTTAATCTCTCACTGCTCATATTGTCCTTATATAGATGCCACACCAAACTCCTCCCCATCAACTACAGCAGTGAACACCTGTTCTCACATCATTAACTTTATGTGCCTAAATTCTTCAAGAATATCACTCCTGTCCTGTAGCACTGCTGCATATTGAACCCTGATGGATAATCTGTAAAATCTGCAAAGCATCTTTAAGGATGTAATACAAAGGATTCTCCATCCAGATTCACTGCTGGTTCTCAAACATCCTATTTTAATTTGTAATATATGTGCTTGTGTGTTTGGGAATAAGTTTATTAAGCATCTGGGGTTAAAAAAAAAAAAATCCTGGTTTATCCATCCATTATTCTTCCAGCTCAACTGGTGGTAAATCGACAGCCTTAGTAAAGTGTTGCATTTTCCAAATGAACAAAAACCACTTCAGGACTCCTGGAGGACAGCACAAGAGTCTTTTTACCTCTCCATACAGCCAGCATCAACTTCATCACCTTCAAGGCTCACAATTTTTTTTCACTTGGGTGGCAGTTTGCACAGGAACACCTTGATGTGCAGCCTGGTGCTCGCTGTCCCTCATCCAACATACCTGCTTCCCGTCAGCAGCAGTATCACAGATCCTGGGGCCAGCCCCATCCCTCCCTCCCTCCTTCCTCTTTCCTGCGCCTTCCCCAGGAGGTGCCGAGTGGGCTCTCCCCACGTGACGGGAGCAGCTGCACTCCTGCTCAGCCCCCCCTCGCTCCCCCTGTGTTGCAGCTGCAGCCCATCCTGCCTACAAAGGACGAGGAGCTAACTTTTTGTGGCATATGCTGTTACAGTCGGCTTTGCTGCATCTTTTGTCTGGATTTGTTGTCTTCAAAATAGCTGAAGCCCCTTTGCTTTCTCAGCATTCACTGAGTCTGAGCATTCAGCCAGCCAACGCATTAGTATTTTGTGCTTGTAAGCACTCGTGGCTGCTGTGAATGCGGCCGGGAGTTGTTAGATCTAGGACATCCTGGCACCCTCTTCCCTTCTCTCACAGCACAGACAAACTGGTGCTTCCTGCCCAGAGAACTGACCTCAGTCAGCCACCTACTTGACTGTCAGGCCATCCCATCCCATCCCATCCCATCCCATCCCATCCCCACGGGCTTGCGCCTTCACCTTTGCTGCGCTGGGGTCCCTGTTGAGCCCTCCAGAACTATGTGATGATTAGTGACCTGAGACCCTTCCCTTCCCAGCATCTCCCTGAGCTTTGCCTTTGCAGTGTTGCAAAGACTCCAAGGTTAGCAAGAGCAAACCTTTTTCTTCTCCTTCTGTCTGCAATGCTCCCTGAAAGGCCTAGGAAGACTGGCTCAAGAATTATTTAGGAACGACAGATGTGCCTTCTTCACAGCCTGATGTGCAGGGAGGTTTCCCCATGACATAAAGGTCACCTTTACAAAGAAGGGTGGTGCTGGCAGCCCTCTGGCATGTTCAACAACGTATGTGCCCCCAGGGCTTGGGCGTGTGGGTGTCACGGCCCTCACCAGGTGCCCTGAAAGCAGCAAGCCGCCTGGGTTGAGCACACAGAGGGTTTTGGAAAGCTTCCACAAAAAAACTCACTGTGACTTCTGGTGAGAGTATCCGAACATGTGATCCCAAACTTCTCTATGCTCTCAAGTATTTTTTAGAGTACATGGAAAAATATTGTCTTTTTCTAAACTTCCGCAGTATTCCAAAATGCAACTATTGCTTTTCTCAGATCTGTCTCTAAAGCCAGAGGGGGCGGGAAGACTTCCTTACACCCACAGACAAATGTGGCTCATGCGTAGGAAAAGAGAGACTTTACAAAATAACACCAAAACACCTCATGTGGTGTTGTCACATATGAGAATACAAACACAGCTTTGGTGCAAAACTGTTTTATGCCAGGGAGTCTGGAAGTAGCTGGTGTACATAAATGAGTTTCAGAGGCGGTTAAATATGTGCATATTAGGTGAGAAGTCTTATGCTCAGAAGAGCCTTACGGCACTGCAAAAGTCACAAATTTAAAAACAGGAATTGGAGGGAATGATGTTGGTTTTTTTTTCTCTTCAGCATGCATGGAGAAAATGAAACGTTTTTCACACAAACTTTTCACGATGCCTCGTTTATTCTGCATACTCTGTGCATAATACCAGTCTTATTAACCTCTGCCTCCTGCACTCACCCATCAAGTACAATAAAATGGCTCCTCTGATGTCCTTGGTCTGCAGGGAGTTTCCAGAAATGGCATCTGTGCTGACATTGAAATAATCTGCAGTCTGAGGCAAGTATGCAAGTTATTGACGAGGCTGCCTGGCAGTGGCGGTCAGCTCTGTGAACTGCTCTGTTCTTGTTTACTTAAAATCCTTTTCCTTCCTCTCTTTATTTGAGAACACAGTATGGCATGCCACAATGCTATCTCATAGCAGTCCTACACACAGAAGGGCTGGCCAGGGACCGTGGCCTGATATTCACAGTGTCACAGAGGACTCATTGCTCTCTGCTCCTCCAGCAGAAGCTGTGGGCTTTCACTGCCTCTGAAAATCCAGTCTCTGCTCTTGGTCTCCTGGCATCAGTCCCACAGCAGGGTCACAGTGAGAGCAGATTATACCCACCACATGACAGGAGTCAATTCCTACTGACTCCAGGTAGCCGGCGCTGCCACCGTTTCAATCAGTGAGCTGGTAATTAAAAATTGGTCAAGATCCAGCCACTTCCACCTGATACATTGGGCAAAAGCGTCTGGATGAGATGGACGAAGGGGTCCCGAGGCACAGATGGCTTTTCACAGGCCCCGCACAGCCTCCACGGGGAGCTGGAGCCCCGTGGAGGCTGTGCACAGCTCAGCCCGTCTCTTCCAGCAGCCTGCAGGGCAGGAATGAACCCAAAAAAATGCACACTGGGGACTGCACTACAGTGGGACACAGCATGGACTAGAGCAGAGCAGGACACATGGAGGCACACAGGCAGCAGCAAAAAGTCATGGGGCTGAATTTGGCCATCCTTCAGTTGATACAGGCCACAGGAAGTACAGCTCTATCTTATAGTAACTCCCTGCAATTTTCAGTACAACAATAAACATGTATTTACACAAAGACATCAGCATGAGACTTTTCTCTGATAGCAGTTGTAGTCTGCTATGGCTTAAAAATACAGAGCATCCAGTTAAACCCCTGGAAACATCATTAGCGAGCCATAGTATCTGGCCTCTCAGCACACCCCTGACTGCTCCCCAGTTACCCTTACAGAAAGAGGTACAAAACCAGAATAGGGAGCCACTGTTGCCCAGACCCCATGCAGCCTCTTCTGTCAAAAACCATGGCTCAGTCACAGCATATTGAGATAAACCTGGCGCTCCAGCTTTGAGCCTTTGATCTTCAGCTGGTTTGCAAAGAGAGAAAGAAGAAAAAGGTTAATCACAAACAGCTGATGTAGAAGTTGCTGGTCAGATATAAAAGTGGCAGATTCCTCTGCAACCATGTACCTCCCAGAACAGGAGCTTTCACCAGAAAGCAGTTGCCTCCCCATTGCAGGAAATGGCTGCATGACAGGTATTTCCAGAGAGAAGAGCAGATTAAACTAGTTTTCCATTTAACCTGAGCATTGGCTCGTTAGGGATACCGAGGAAGGATATTCCTTGGTAGGAGCTCACAGCTCTAGTGGGTGTTTGTAACACGTGCTGTGTGATTTTTCCAGCTAACCTGCAATTTCAGTTTCTACCCTGAGGGTTACACCCAGAGAAGTTAAAAGGGATGCTGAAAGGTCTCTAAGTACCGAATGTCTTTGTGTGTCTCCTGGATCTCATCCCCTTTCTGTGTGGGCACCTACACCTCTGGGCAGACACAGCAGCCTGGCCCTCACTGCTCCTTCCACTGGCTCTTGGCTCAGCTAGCCTGGCCACACCTGTCCTGGGTGGCATGCCAGTGCTGTCTCTGCTCACTCCAGTGCTCACTAAAAATCCTGCTAATCAGGAGAAAACCTGGACTTTGCACCAGGCTCAGGCCTTTCCCAGTTGCATCTCAGTTTGCCGCTGAGATAGGCAGCACTGGGTGAAACAAAGAGGGAGCAAGAGCAGCTGCGGGAAGATTTCCAGAGAATAAATATTTCTATTATTTCCCAGCCTGACTGGAAGCATTCATGGGCTGTGAGGAGATGGTTACTCCCTCCACTGCCTCACTTATCTCAGCCGCGCTAGGTGGTGGTTGCAGCAAATGGCACGCTTGCAAGATAACAGTGGCTTTAAAGGGCTGCTGCCTCGCAGGGAAAGGGAGATGCTGACTCAGCTGCTGGAAAAATCAAGCAAAACATGGAAAAGGCACAAAAGTTTGTTCACAGCCTGAAGAGGAGAAAATAAGGGAGGGATTCTGAGAATAGGAAGACGCTGAATTCAGGGTGCATCCGCTGGCGAGGGGAGGGGGGAGGCCGGGCCAGCCAACAATGGAGTAAAACAAAACAACACAAAGGCAGGAAATGCAGAAGTTCAGGTTCACACCAAAGTTCAGGTTCACACAGTATAGCTGGGACAGCTGCCCCACACGCAGCACAAGTACAGCACCTCCTGTGGCCACTGCACCCCACGGCATGGCTGTGTGCACCCGGGGTTTTGGGGGACCTGTCCTGACACAGTTTGGTGGTGGTATTTTTGCCTTTTTTTTTTTTTTTTTTTAATAAGCATGTAACACCTAGTAAGAGGGCTGTGCAGCTAAGCTGGTGCTGTGAATAGCACAGCATACAAAGTACCTACACAAAGATGGTTTTATAGTGTGATGGAGAAGCAGAGTATTTTATTCAAGGACAAAAATTATTAAAAAGTCGAAACAGTGAATGTCCCCTTTGACTTCTGCTTTCTGAGGATTTGTTAGATCACTAGACAAGATTTGCAGTCCAGCTACTTTAGTTTTGATGAGAGACCAGTGTAAAAGGTGAAATCTACAGTACTGTGCATGCTCAATGCTCTTATTTCTATAAGCATTTAGGAAGGTAACATTAAGTACCAAAGCAGGGGCATATCAGCAGTTAATTTTCACTCACTACTAATTGGGGGGGGTTGCTATAATGTTCATAGCAAATAATATTTACAGATTAATCTGGTCTCTTAACAAGAGAGTCTTCACATTTTATTTCCATTGCAGAAAACGGCATTCTCTGGATGCTGAGCAAGGCAGCAGAGAAATGGCTGCGGGCATAAGGGACAAAACCACATGAAGTTCGACTTGGTTAGCAGGTGTAGTTAGAATCAAAGATGAACTGGTTGATGTAGACCTCCAAACAAAACATGTATGGGAACTGAACTCATCTGCATGGCCAGAGGCTGAGCTTCGAGCTGCCCTTGGCCCTTCAGCACGGTGGCAATGGTTCCCAGGGCCACGCTTGTGAAACCTCTCCGATCAGCAGAGAAGAGAGGACGCTGGATGTCCTCAGCCCAGGGAACCACTCTTGCAGAGTGGCATCACCCTTACCGCCACAGAGGTGGGTTGCAGCTCCGAGATACTGAACAGGGAAGGGCTGGTTTCCATCCCGGGGCTCCTCTCTCTCCTTTTGGAGATGCTGTTGCGAGTTTTTGGGGCCGCACGCAGCCCACAGCTGAGCCCCCCCGCCCGGCTCTGCTGCTGCCAGAGCAGCTGAGCTCATTAGCATGTAAAGGAAACGAAACTGCAGCTCCCGCTCTGCTTTGGGTGCAAACCAGGGGACCACAGAGCCACGCAGGAGACACACAGATCCCCGTGCATCTCAGACCCCCGCAGAGAAGCAGGAAGCTGTAACCATTTCTGACCGGGCGGCACCATTTGCCGAAGAGACCTTGGCAAGGGAGAGATGCTTTGCTCCGATTTGGCGTCCACACTGCCACTGGAAGAGGGAGGGTAGAGCCCTGTGGAGGGGACCCTCTCACTGCAGCCAAGCAGCCAAAGTCCTCTGGGCAGTCAGGGGGTCTTATCCAGTGTCTGTAAATCCTCCCATAAATTCATGGCACTACATAAAAGTTTAAAAAGAAGGAAGAGGCTTCTGTTCTGCAAGGAAAGGAAGTGGTGGGGAAAGGAGTAGAGACAGGCTTAATTTGTGCAGTAGCCTGGAAAGAGTCCATAGGGAGTTTAAAAAGCAATTGTATTTTGGATCCTGAAATTAAGCAGCAAGCCGCTTGCTGTTTGGCTGAGGGTGAAGTGGTCAAATGTCATGACATGTGAGGGAAAACAGCAGCTTTCTGTCCCCTGTGGGAGTGCTGGAGCGAGGGGTTTGGATGCGGAGGAAGGGTTACTGCACCAGAGGAATAAAAAAAAAAACCCCAAAGCAAACAAAAAAACCCCAACAACAACAACAAAAGACGTCAGGAAAGCGTGGACAGAAATTTCAGCAGAAGGCCCAAGCCTGCCACAGCAGCAACACACACAGAGGCTGTAGTGTGACTGGAGAAAGGAAGAGGATGCATGGGGCGGGGGAGGGAAGGGTGAGGGGGAAGGAGGGCTGGGAATTATAAACCACTGTCAGCTTAATTTCATTTCCCAGGAAAATAAAAAACTATTTGTAGGCACACAGATGAGAACAAGGAGATGAGATTCGGCCAAGATGGGTTTGTTAAGAACATATTGCATCAAATCAAATTAATTTCCTTGTGTGGTAAAGTAATAGGCTTTGTGGATATACTTGAGGTTAGCAAGGCTTTCGACAGAGTCTTCCAAACATCTTCCTAAGCAAACCAGGGAAGCACGCTCTAACTTGAACTCCTACAACATGACTGAAAATCAAATTAGAAACTGTATGAAAGGATTTAGTTTATAGTTAAAAGCAGATTCTTCAAGGTCTGTCCCAGAACCTGGTACAAACAGGGTTCAGCAGAGAACAGAGATCATGCCTTCATGGAGATGCTTAAAATATTTTGAACAGCAATATTCATGTTTGAAAAAGGTCATCATTCGAAATAATGCAGTGGAGAGGCATCCATGCAGTCTGGTGAGAAGCAGAACAGGACTGGAATCAGGCAGAAATAACACATGGAGGGGTGGCCAGCCAGGGGACCACTGAGAGGACATTCTGGGAAACAGGATCACAAGGTGAACACAAAATGACAGGGCACCATGGCAAAAGAGGAGAGCTGGTTAACGGGAGGTGTGAATGGGAAGAGCTGAAGCCACAGGTGAAGAAACCTGGCTACATGAACATGGTGCTAAACAGGGTGGCCAGTGCCAGAACCTGCCTTGAGACCGACTAAGGGAGCAGTCTGGAAGGGGCAACCTGTAGAGAGAGACTGGGCCAACTGTGGATCATTCTGAAGACAAAAGACTGAGGGGGAACACAACTGACTTCCAAGCTAGAAAATGCCATTGCCAAGGAAAGGGGGTTGTTTGGTTCTCCATGTTCGCAGAGAACAGGAACAGCACAAATAGCAAAAACTGCAGCAAGGAGAGTAAGGTAAAATGCAAGGGAAGCACAGCATGGTTTGTGGGATCTCTGTCTCTCAAGGTCTTTACAAATAGTTTAAGTGAATATGAACAGAAGAGCTTGAAGGGTGGTTGGCCCTCTTTTAGGACACTGGATTGGTTAAACCTCCAAAGGCCTCTGCCAGGCCAATGAGAGGCCAATACACATTGACACAGTAGTGAAACAAAATGGTTGAGCACAAGCCCTTCAATTACAACTCCAGGTATACAATCTAATAACTTAATAGGACAGTTTACATTATTTTGTTTAGGACCGGGATGCTATAAGACCAGAATCCATAGTCAGGGTTAGTTTTACTACTATCTTCAATATGGCCAAATTTTTACCCTGGGATTCCAGCTCCCTCCACCATCTCCACAACTCTCAATAAAATGTTTATATCACCCATTTTTACTGGCTTTTTCTCCACTTCCTGGTCAGTCACTCTGTGAAATGCCTAAGAGAGCCTGGCCTTTTAAAGTTACACACAGAGATGTAAGGGCTCAAACAGCTTTTCCTGTACCCATAGGCACCACTGCCTACACCCAGGTCAACATATCCTATTATCTTCATGTTTTGCTTTGCTGACATTTAAGAATGCCACTGCTTAGTTAAAGAAAATTTTATTGGGCTAAGAAAGCATGATATGGTGATGTTCATAACGGATATAACTTCTCCTTTCATTCATCATAGCCGTAATTAATTTTCTAGCATGGATATAGGCTGAGATTTAAAGCCATCCTTGTGAAATGAATTAGCCCCTTTTCTCATCTTATTTGGAGTTCCCTATTGTGAATATACTCCAAGTGTAATAGAGAGGTGATTTATGAGAATGAAATCTCATCTGTGTCCTATCCCTTGCCCTCTCTCTGGTGATTTTTTTATGCCAGGGTGCCTCTTGCTATTTGTTTAGAGGCTGGGCTGCATTTGTTATTATAAGTTCAACAGGTTGTTTAGCATATATTAATGCACAGAGGGGAGCAGAGACAGACCTTGGATGCATGACATCAAACAGCCAAAGCGTGCAACTGGGGTCTGTGGGTGAGGGGTGTTGCTGCACGTAACATTCAGCACCAAGGAAATCCTTAGCAAAGGCTCACAGTGGTCCAAGACTCAAAACCCACTAATCAGTCCTGGAGGAAGAGGTGGACACAGCAACTTGTGGGCATGAAGTTTGACCTGACCCTGGCACCAGCACACCTCCTTATCATGCCCAGTCGGGTGCGTTAACACAACTGAAAATGCAAAGATGGGATGGATCAACTGTTTTCACCCAAAGAGAAGTCTATCAGTGCAATGGTAAGATTTAAAGACATCTCTCTGAAACGAATTAGCCCCATCCTCATCTTATTTTGAGTTCTCTGTTGTGAATATAATCACAGCAGTGTGTGGAGAAAGCTGCTGACTTCCCAGGGATGAGCATTCAGCTTCAAGGGAGCCCAGGAAAGCTGAACAGAAGAAGCAAAGGTTTTTGCAAAGCAGTGCACTGCAATGAAAAATCTCTAAGGCCCTGCTCAGGGACTCTGGTGTTTGCAAGCAGCTACAGCTCCCCAGGCCTGAGCAGAAGAGCTCACACCTTGTGCCAGAAAGTTCCAGTTCCAGTTCCCTTGGTAAACCAAGAGGTAACTATTCAGCAACTTCAGAAAGTCCCGTGGCATCAAATGGTGACTTCAAGTCCTTAAACAACAAAAATCGTCTTGCATAGAAGAACAGATCCTGGCAATCACAGTTACAAGGGTCCTCTTGCAGGAGGGCATGTGGATGTAGCTGGATCCAAGGAGGAAACAGCCATGGCCACCAGCAGTGCCCCTGCCAGTGGCTGGAGCTGCTGCACAGGGTGATGTTTTGTGACTGCCATGCTGAGTTGAAAATAAAAATTAGCCTTGGTAACTTTTCACAGGTTTTTTATCTTTGGAAAGTGGCTGCATTTGATTTTCCAGAAAACTGGCATGTAGCTAATTAAAACTGCACGTATCATCCTAACATCATATCCTCACTACTGAACTTCTAACCTGACATAAATACATTGCATACTATAACCTGTTTCTCCTGATTATTAACCTTGAACATGGCAACCTATAAATCATCAGTGAAACAGCTGGTGCTCAGCATTGCCCCAAAGGTGTATGATTACGATCATTTTATATATATCTTGCTATGCAGACATGAAAAATTCATTGAAGAGCTTGGTATTGTAAGACTTATTGTAATGAATTTTCTTTAAAACATAGATCATACTTAAAATAGGTGTCTGCTCATTATAATGTAGCCATTTATATCTTCTTGAATTACTTGTGTGGAGCTTGGCTGATTTCTAAAATTTAAATGTAATTCCTAAACAAATTCAGAGTGGTCAGTTTGCTTGTACCTCAGGATGACATTTTCATTTTCAGTTTTATGCCTTTATTTCTGTGGGGGTTAGGACTCAAACCTGCAAAAATATTGAGATGATAGCAGATTTTTCCCCTGAAATACTTTGTGCTACATCCATTGCTACTGGGATTTCAGTAGCTGCCATTGGCATTTTAGCTGTGGGGATGGTAGCGGTAGAGTCACCTGAGGTTTGGTTGCCAGCAAGCACATGAATTGTACAATTTTAAGTCAGTAATAGAACCAAAGGGAATAAACATAACATAAAACAGGATATAAACCCAGAACCTGAAAAGAAACTTTTAAAAGCCACTAAATCTGATGGCCAGGACCTCAAGGAACATGGACAGGTAGTCCAGAGGTAGCAGGTCATCTGGTGACATTTTGGTTTTTGGGATGGCATCCTCACCTTTTCCATCCTCCCCATGGCCACGTGCATAGACACAGCCTGTGGCGGCTAAAAATGTTCTCAGTGATTTTAAGCTACGCAGCACCCATCTAGCAAGCACTGAGAAGCCTGTGCCACATGTTCCCATCCTACACACATTTTACAGAGAGGCTCTAACTGTTCGTGTCTAAACTTGAGTGGTTGTTGGCAGGTGACAGGAATCATGAGAGAGAGGCCCTGCATTTTGCTGCTGATTCATACCATCAATTTATTATCTTGCAGACGAAACCATTCTTTTCCACGAGGCTATGAGAGGATTTTATCACCTCTGACTCCCCTCCCTCCTGCAGCTGCTCTGTCTGCCTAGGATGGGACGGTGGGAGAGCCGCTTTGTGCCAGCCCTTCCCATGTGTTTTCCCCAAGATAACAGCGTCAGTGAGGGAAGCTCTTCCTGCCCTTGCTGTAGCATCCATTAACGAAGTTCACCAATAGGTGCAGAGCTCCACCAAAGAGTACTCCTGTACTACATCAGCCATAGACCCCTTCAATCTTCACCTAGCACCCCAGGGGCATCACTGCCACCTTGAACCTGGCAGGGAAACCACAGTATTCTCTACATTGTCCCTGAACCCCTTGTTCTGATTTTGCCTGTGACAGTTATTGTTTGCTGCAAGCAGCAGACACACAGACATTTGCGTGCAACCTTATTGCCCATTGGTCATCAAAGAGATCTGTGCAGATTTAATTTGCTTTTGCCTGCTCACAGCATATTCTCCCTTACCTCTCAGAAAGAGTGAAGACAATCATAAAAACCAGCTCCACAATCACTTACAGATTATTTCTGTAGTGCAAACAGTAAAGGCTCAGCAAGAAAACCTGATACCAATGCACGCAAATATTGCTTGGGTCACCAGAGGCATGAGGCCTAAGAAGAGATCTAAAAAGCCACCTCTCCATGAGGAATAAGGGAAGCACATGGTGGAGAAGCATAATTTGTTCCAATTTAGTTAAGATTCTCTTGGCACGCAAACTTGCAACTACTTTAGGAAGACTTCATTAAGTGGTGTGCAAGGAAGCCCACTCAGCCTTTAACATGCAGTGAAATCCACTGATAGAGTTTTGCAAATCCCATTCCAAATCCAGGTTAAAAGCAGCCACCTCTGAAACAGTTGTGGTGAAGTGCTGCCCGCATCGGAATGCTGTTGCTGCATGGCCTGATCCCTACTAGCCATCAGCAGCAGAGAAGCTGATCCAAAATCATTAGAGGCTGTTACATAGAAAGGGTGCCAAGAAGAGCTGACAAACATGAGGTATTTAGCAGCACGTACTGAAAACAGGCTGAAAGATATTTTGGAGCTTGCCTCTCATGGTTTCCAGAAAATTGCTGTTTTCCTTTCGATTAAATATAAGTATACAGTAGGCAAGAAATTATGGCAGTTCTTCACATGGCGAGGGAAACTAATAGGGCAATGAAAAGCTTGCTCAATTCAAACACTGAGTGCTACAGAGAGCAGATGCCTTTTTCTTTTCCTGAATGCTCCTTTTCAGTGCAGTTGTATAGAGCCAGTGACAGGTGCTGCTCGGTAGAAACTGGTACTTGGAAAGCTAGACTTTAGGCCTTTTTAAAACTACCAGCTTCTGCTAGAAGACCAGTGGACACTGGAAACATCATCTCACCAGTTCTTGCTATCTGACAGAAAGTGGACAAGGATGGAAAATCCAGAATATTATCTTCTCTGCCTGTCCCTGACGTATCCACAAGCTCCCTTACTGAGGCAGCTGTAAGCAAAGCCAAGAAAGCACCAAGGGAAGGCTTTTCAGCACACCTGCATGACCAGGGAAAAGGAGAAGCTATTAGCTTAGAGTATACTAAAGCTTCAGCAATCTACCGTCTTAATTTCAGATTTACCCCACCAGCAGAGCAATGTGTGCAGCAAAAGCCTTTTGAGGAGAACACGAAGCTGTAATGATGCAAGTCTTGCCACTTAAAACCAATGTCCAAACTTGCAACTTTGTTAACTGTATTAGTCAGATGAAGCGGCTCCACCATCATATCCAAGGGATGACCAAAGGAATATTAAAGAAACATGAACAACCACCATCCTGAAGAAGCCACTGCACTGATTTATGTGCCCATTTCTGTGATGTACTATGCAGTCAGAACAAAAAGCGGCCCCAAGGTCAAGTGGTAGCAAGTTGTGCAGCGAAAACAATAGCTTTGGCCCTGCCTTGACAGTGGGAACTCAACGGGACAATGAGAAGCGAGACCCAAAGCTTGGCACGCAGCTTTCCATGGAAGTGGTAGACAGAGGAGAGAAGGTGGCAGATTTGGTGCCTCACAGTGGGGGAGCAGGTGCATTGTACAGTGGCAGCCATTGATTGAGGGGGGCCATACTACAACGGCCCAAGATGTAATGAAGATTGTCATGTTACAGGATGAGCTGGAGCTCTACCCAGGCAGTCCTAATCAGGGTGGTTTGAGTGCTGCATGATTGTTTCTAACATTAGCCTCACAACATCTCTGTGAAGAAGGCAAGTGTCATTCTCCATTCGGAAGACTGGAAACCGCAATTAAAGCAACTGCCTCAGGGAAGCAGACAGAATTAGAAATTGAATCTGGAGTCCTGGTCTGCTGATTCGCCCACGGGATCACCTTTCAAACTTGGGAGCGGGTAAGGTAAAACAGTCAGAGGGCATCTTTCACCTGCAGCCGGAGAGCCGCTCCCCAAGACGCCAGCAATAGCTGCAGCCTAATCAAACAGGCACAAAAGAGCAAACGCTGCTTGCAAAACAAAGCGCATACCCCACTGGTCACTGGAGTGCTACAAGCTGGAATCAATGCGATGATTGTGACAGCTGAGAACAAATTCAGCTATGTTTGACAACTTCCAGAAAATATTGGCAGAGGACAGGGAGTCTGCACTGCCCAGCAGCACCTTTGTGAATTGATTAGCCATATAGCAGATGGCAAGCCTGCTGCAGACTGAGACAGCAGAAGATGGCCAGTCTGGTTGAGAAGAACTTGAAGACGACTGGGAAGAAAAAGCATGTCCTTACAGTGACAGCCCAAAATGATATTTCAGAAATGTCAGATGCGTGGCAGATGAGGAACAGGACTGATTTTTAACATTTTCTTCAGCTATTTATTACCAGCACCTGTCTGGCTCATAAAGCAGAATTATATAGCTTAGTTTAAACCCTTCACTTTCACCTCTTTCCTTCACAAAAAATCCTTAAAGAAAATATTAAAAATCTTTTTTTTCTTTTAAAATATTCTCCTAAACAGGACTTAAATAAGTCCTTCCAGAATCAACTGATATGTTTGAGAGAACTTCTACACTTTCTCTGAAAGCAGGCATGCCTTGAAAGTTTCATTTTAGGAAAATATATTCTGGACAAAGAGCAAAGGCTTTGCTCTCCTCCTGCCACATATTTTTGGGAGGCGTTTGGCACATGTTTGGGGAAGATTCATATTTTTTAATGGTTTTAGGAAATGCCTTAGGCTATTCAGAGTCTGCACAGCTGCTCATCAGTAGCCAGCCATGGCTGAAAGAGCAGAAACTATGGTTCAGAAAAATATGCCATCTTTGTCTGGTGCAGAACAATGCCACTGCAGTGAAATACAATGGCTGTCTCTTATTTTCTACTAGCCCTTAGAAGGGGCGGGGTGGGGGGAAGACGAGGGAAAAAAAAAAAGGGAAGGATCATGGAGTTTCCTTGCAGGGCCTCTGAGTGGAGGGAGGGAACATCAGCTCTGCAGTCACAGATATGCAAATCCTTCCCCAGGCCCAACAATAGCAGAAACCCTGTGGGAGGAGGAGACCGATGGCACTGCTGCTCCCAACTCCTTTGCCTGCAAAGCCCACAGGTTCCCGGCACTGCCTGAGAACTGGAAGGCCAATGCATCATCCAAGAAGAGGAGAGCTGTAAAAGCTGTGGTATCAGAGTTGACCGCTATTTGCCCACAGAGCTATGCACCATCACAGGACATTTTAAAGTTTACAGTTTGCCTGCCATTCAGTTCATGGGTGCGACAGCCCAGATGATTGATGAAGCCATGGTTAATGTCTCTATATTGCTCCTTAGGTTAATAAGGACCACGTATAAAAAGTTGGAACCGAAAGAAGGAAAGACTTTCTGTGGCGAGACCCCAATTAACACTATTTGCATCAACATACTCCAAGCAAACTTTCTAAATGGAGGAATGGGGTTTTTGTTTCTAATGTAACTACAATTACCAGGATTTAATGAAGTCTCTGACTTCCAGCTATCACTAATATCTAAATTTCTTAAGCAAAGACTGAGGGAGGACAAGTAACAGATTGGAAACTACCTGCACTGAGCTACTGCAGAAGAAATAGCTCAAATGATTGAGTTGTGATGGTTTTACCAGTGCTGACAGCAATCGGTAGAAGTTGGAAAAACAAAAACATCCTATTACATAGATTTATCCCCTTTTAGAAAATATATATTTTGTGCTATTGTTCCTTCCAAAATATTTGCTCTTTTGCATCAAATCTATTATCTAAAACTACATGCAGACTGAGCTGGGACATTCACCTTGCATTCCGAAGGTTTTCCTAAGTCCCATCAAACTTTGATCATAACAACTGTCAATCACATAATTTAATTTTCTTCACACATTCTCCTCAGAACAGCTGACTTAAGCTGGTGATTGGACTAGATGCCTAAAACATCACCTGTCTATGTAAGAAGCTGTCTCAGGTCTCTCCAAGGCATCACATGGAGCCAAAGGGGTACAACAGGTTATTTGCATAGCATGGAAGCAAAAGCTAGCACTCTTTCCCACTGAGGAGTCAGAAACATTCATAGGCTGGCACCTTTCAGGTGCCCAGGGAACAGTGTGGAGGCAGCAGGACTGAGAGCCCTCACATATCCCGACACTTCCCAGTCAGGGACCCCAGCCTTGACGTTAAGGATTCAGAGGTAGCTGAAATGTGATGCAGAAGCAACAGAAGTCTTCAATGTCCAAAGCAGTTTTGTTCACAATACAAAAGTCAATGGGAGGCTTAATACTAAAAATATAATTGAACACCCATCCCTCCCCTCAATCTTAAGCCCTTCTCAAATGAGGAAGTGCTCAATGGCAAAGGTCCTCAATAGAAGTGTGCAATTCCAATAAGCAATGCACTTTGATATTTGACATCAATATGAAACAAGAGACTGAAGCTGACTAAAAAATCCTGGGACTAGTTTAGGAATTTGTCCACTATTTCATCAGCAACAGCTTTCAAGACTCACACTTGAACTGGTTCTCTTTTACAGTCCCCTTATTAAAAAATGCATCTATAGTAGCCTGAGCAGATTTGTTTAGTTCGGTTCTTTCCCTTGGCAGGATTGCACACCATGCACACAGAACAGGCTGCGTTAGCATGCAGACCACTGCTGTACTTTGACACAGGTACTTTCTTTTTGAAAGCAACACAGAAGGTAATTTATATACCTTGATAACCCCATTAACATTTCCGTGGCTATTAGGAGGTCCAGCAAAAAATGGCTGATGGCAAATGAAAAGGTCCTCATCATGAGAGACAGAAAGGGTGCTCCAAATGTGAATCAAGTGCAGAATAGTTTCTGATCTATGCATCTTACTCACGTAAGCTTTTATTCATTTAGACACACTTTTAAAACTCCGTAAGAATCTTTGCAATAATTAACATGTAAAAACTCTGTCAAATCAAAGAAAAACCTTCATATTTTCATGTAATACATTTCTCGGACATTAGATGGCAATCCCCCCACTTCATTTTTCATACCAGGGGCCCATATCCCTTCCAAAAATCAAATGTCTTCACCTTTTCAACAGGTGAGGGGTCTGTTTGGCTTCTAGGAAGCAAGGCTGTTCGGAAAGCACAGAGCATGGAGGCTCTCCCATTCCCACGGCATTTGTTCTGTTGCAATAGTTCTCNGAAAGGCAGATGAGTAATACCATCATGGAAGATGCTTGTACTAGGGATAAGATTCACACATGTGTCACTTGGACACCCTACCTCATGGCTTGGATGTTTCCATGTCAAAAAGCTATAGGCAAAAATAGAAGTTACCAGAACTTCCCCATTTTGATAGAGGAGAAAGGGACTTAGTATGGCATTTAACAATATAATTTATAGTCTTGCCAATTAAAAAGGCTTCTCCCAAGGGATGTCATTAGTCTGTGTAAATCTTTTCTGGAAATTATAAAACTGAACTGAAAAAAAAAAGGCTATTTGGTACCATGTATGGAATACACACAATGGGAAGCACCTACCAACGCTTACAGTGGGAATTCTGTAGGTAGAAAAAAAATAAGACAAGGCATTTAATAACAACTTGAAAAATAGCTCAAATGAATTCAACAGAGTATGTAACACACCTGCCCAAGCTAATGCGCCTTGGCTTTCAGCCTCTCACTTTTTGCCGTGGTCTACGTGTGATGTTTTAGAAAGAGGCAGGAATAACACACCTCACCAACCATTCATTGATGTCCATGGTGGGGGGAATCCTTCCTGACCTTCATTAACTCCCTATGATCTATTTAAGCGGCAGTGCAAGACATCCTGACATCTATTCATTTCAACAGTGTGTGCCTGTGATTCATTCACACAAAATTCACTTCCTAAGCCTTCATGTCTCATCTACTTTCATTGTCCATGAAATATTCTTTTCAAGACAAGTTCACCCCTTTTCTCATATCCCCCACAGGATCAAATTTCGGCCTTGCAATACTTGCCCATTTGAGCTCTCGTGCAAATTCACAGTGTACATGAGAGTGAGGTTTGCAGCTCTCCAGCATTCCAAAAGCACAGATAATATTAGTCCTAAAGACAGGGGTCCACCCACAGCTGGCTATTGAAATAGCTAATTTTTCATGTACTCCACTGAAAATCTAACCTTTTATCCTCACTCTGGAGCAGGTTGTGTATGTGTGTGTCAAGGTGACAACACCGTGAAAACAGAAGTTCTCAAATGGTACATTATCTCGAATATCAAAAGGTCACAAAAGGGTACAAATCGGTAGCTCTCCAGAAGAGACACTGGTTTTTATAAAAAGTGGGTCAGTTTTAGTTTCATGTAGGTTGTTTGACACAGTGGTTTCTGGCATCACAAGCTCTGGTCTACAGGATACCACAGAGCCTTTGTATCCCTTGCTGTCACTACAGCATTGTGTTTTTCTACCCATTAACCAAGGATAAATGACCTAGATATTGTGCCTATTAAAGCCTCATTTTTCTTTTGCCCTTTTGTTCTTTAGTGTACCACATTATCACATGCTGAACACATTTAAAGTATTCTCAGCCTCTCATGCCCCTTTGAAGGAGTAAAGTAGGGATTTTAGCGTGCATTTCTGTAGAGTTACTTAGAGTGGAAAATATGAAGGCAATTCAAGGTTTCTCTTCCTGCCTAGTCCCCTGAAGACGATCAGTTCAGCATTTACAGCCACTAATCTATAAAGAATATAGCAGGAAAATGCTATAAAAAAACACAAATACAAATACAGAAAGTGAACACCAGTTTTGATGTCCCTAAACACTACATTCTATAATTACATCTCTGCATATCATGGGTCACTTTTATTAAAAGCATCATTACTACAGTTGGCAGCAATTTACATCTTATCTTACATGATAGCAGTTTCCAAAGAAAAAAAATAAAAAGACATCACAACAAAGAAAAACAATACATTTACAAAGTCATGTCTGTAAACTTCAAGGCTAGTTTAGAGTTGAGGTAATGCTGTTTAGCTTTGTGGCTAAAGTAACAAAGTCCTTTAATTTAAAAAAGGTACCTGATTTTTTTCTTTTTGTTTATACCAGTGCATTACAAGATCACGAGACGAATAAACTGTAGCTTTATCCTGTAAGAACCTTCTCCGTGGGTTAATTTCCAAAAGGTACTCTTCACATTCAACAGCTGCCTTATTATTGCTGCGTCTCAAGACAGAGACATTCACACTATCATGAAGATTGTCAGAGAGAGAGTGTGTGTGTGGGTGTGTGCGCGCATGTGAGCGGGTGAACTCCCATACAGTCAAAATGAAGCACGAGTACGATATGTATGGTAAATTTCATCTTGACCTTCACAGCAAAAAAAAAAAAAAAAAGAAAAAAGAAAAAAAATTTAAAAATTAAATATATAACTTCATCCTTCCTTTAAGCAGCACTTCCTTCTATTAGTGCCACTTGATTACAAATTGCTGCTTAATTCATAATACCAATGGTACCAAAAGAAAAAAAAAAGCAGAGCATTATGTCAATTTCCTTAAAAAGACATGATCACCTCTCAAATTTCATCTCTCCTAGGGATAATAAATAATGCACTGCACAATACTTAATGACCAAGATACCTTTTGACACATCTGTATAACATGACTTGAACGTTTTTTTTGCTACACTATGTTACAGAACAGCTTATAAAAACTAAGTATGGACATTAACTGTGAGTGTAAACAGTAGGACTACCACTTGTCAAAAGTTTAAAACACTTTAACTGTAACTGGTACTGGTTATTCATCATTTTCATTGTTTTCTATTTCTTCTCCCCCATCAAGTGAGTCTAATTCTTCACCCTGTGCTATTTCATCTTCTAAAACGGAGGAATCTGCAGTTTTATCAAGGCTCTCCTCTGCATCACTGCCTTCGAGATTTTCTTCATCTTTAAAGGCAGCTCCTTCAGTTTTGTCAGTAGCCTTCTCTTCATTGGAGCCCACTGCGTTCTGAAGTCCTGCTAGTGCTGGGAAACCGGGCAGAGTCAATCCTCCCAGTCCTGGAGGTAGAAACATAGATGGATAGAAGAGGCCAGGAGCCATGGTAGACAGCAGGAAAGGATTGAAGGCCAGAGGGTTTGTGGGCAATCCAGTGTTGGTGGTGGTGGTAGTGGTGGCAGTGGCGGTAGTCACCGCAGTAGCAGCACTGACAGATCCATTCGCAGAGTCAGTAGCAGAAACAGTGTCTGTGCTTTTCTCAGAGTCTTTGTTCTCCTCTTCATTCTCATTTTTCTTCTCTTCAGCTTTTGAAGCGCCATCCTCAGTCTCTCCTTGACCGGAAGCAGTAGTGGCATTTCCAGTAGTAGCCGTTATCGGGTTATTCAACAATCCGCTTAGTCCAAACATATTGGGCAAGCCTGCCATCCCTGGCAACATCAGAGGCAACATGGCAGCCGGATTTTTAGCATCCCCCCCAGCAGCAGCAGCTGTTGCTAGCCCTGGCGGAAAGCCCATGAGGCCTGCGAGCTGGAGAGACTGCAGGTTCTGTAGGTTCTGGAGGCTTGTGAGGTCCATTCCAGCAAACAGACTGTTCATTAGTAGTGGGTTGATTCCCGAAGTTGATGCTACAGCAGCAGCTGCTGCAGCTGCTTTGGCAATTTCACTTTTTGGCCTTCTTCCTCTTCTGCTTGCTCCTTCCTCCCTCACAACAGGTCCAGTGAGAAGACGGTCAAACATGGACTCTGGAACAAAACCCTAAAAAGGGAAGGTGAAAAAACAAGCTTTATTCTCAATTAGCTTTTTTAGCTTTCAGCAGTTAACTGATGATGATAGAAGAAACAGTAGGGATTTCAACATACTCCAAAAGTAGTTTATTTGTTCACCCTGGCAAATGGTGACTAGCTTAGTACTATAGTGAATGGCAGTAGAACAAGTAAAGAAAGCTGAAATCAAGATCACAGATTTCTTTACATTTAAACACAACAGTAAAACAATACATGCTGAAAACTTTGTAGCTTCATTAAAAAACCCCACACTGATATGCTGCAGTTACAAGCTTATATCTTTATAATTTGTACTGACTTGCAGTATAGTAATATTCTATTAAATTGAGTACTTGCAGAATTTTACCCTTTATTTTCAAAAAAGTGTTGTAAAATGAAAGGCAGAAAACCTATTCCTTTGATGCTGCCTGTTACTGAGACAACGAAATGCATTTCTGTTATGGATATGACAAATATTTTCTTAGGAGTTGCTAATGTACAAATACCTGTGCTTTTTAAAGATTGTTACCTATACAAAAAAAATAATGCAAAACAAATACTGAAGGCTGCCTTAACTGTAGCTGATTTTTCGAGTGTATTTCAATCCCATTCTGCAGCAGCCTCCTATCACCATCCCCCCTGAGCTGGGTAACTCCTACACAGACACTACAGTTTTCTCAAAATCAGCTATGAGATAAAGACTTAATAATCAATTTACACAGCCTTCAACTTTTATGTGCTGTAACCTACAGTGAAGCATGGAAAGAGAGTTGTACTTACAGACTGTTTAACAATATCAGTCCAATCTGGAGCAACAGCAAACTCAGGATTTTCTTCCAGCCATCTTGGCAAGTCCTTCATTGGAGGGGCCATAGCTCCACCCATCTAATGCAAAAGACAAGGTTATGGCTTTAACACAAACCCAACAACAAAACCAAACAACTACTTATATGGACATTTTCTATGGGCACACTTTCATCTCTGAAGGATGGCAGTAAAGACTTCCAGTCAGTTTACTGTGGAAAATTACATGGAAACCAGCTAGTGATACCTGAATTGACAAAATCATGTTTTAAAAAAAACAGTAAAGTGCTGCAGCTTAGGCAGGTCTGGAAATAAAATTTGTATCTAAGAACAAAATGTGCTATATAGGTTCAAAAAGTGAGAGTTATTCACTCAGGTGATTAATATGAACATATCAGAAGAGCAAAGAAGGAATTAAAGGAACCAGATGGCACAGTCCAGTAAGAAAAACTGCTGGTGCCAAATTATTAAACTTTTAAAGAGAAAGCTCAGAGTAGAAAACCTGCTTTCCAAATGCAAAGACGTTATTAAAGACCTTGACTGAAGTAACTTAATTTTTACCTTCTTTCCATTTCGTTTATTTACAACAGGTACCCTTTCTTCTCCTGTCAAGGTGTTTATATCCAGTTTATTAGGGTTTCGACATCTGTGTCGTTTTTGTTTCGGCTTCTGAAATGGGGAAAACAGCACATCTGCACTCTTCTGGAGAGAAGAGAAATTTATTGCTTTTTAGCTTTTCATTTCATGACAAAATCACCAATCAGGGTACCCCTTCTCACAACAATTTTAAGAAGGGATCCATTACTTTACTCTCAGATTATGTGAGAAGACAATTTTTTTGTATCAGATGAAGAAATTCTGCAGAACTTGACAAACACTGTTCTAACATGTTGTTATTTACAAATATTAAGAAAGGAAAAGCAAATCAAACACCCCAATGTCACTTGGGTGTGGATAAAATAGGAATGGTGGATAAAGAGAAAACTTCTGTTGAAAACCAAGCTACAATATCAAATGACTATGCCTAATGTGAGGAAATTCAGTCTGACGTCTGTAAAAGTAACTTTTGTATTAATACACTAGAACAACACTTTAAGAATCCCATACTTACTGGTACATAACTTGGCATATCTACAGTGTAAGTAGGATGCAATTTAAGCCATTCAACTAGATCCTTGTTTTTCGGAGCATCCTCTCCCACCAGCCTGGTCCCATCCTCTAGATTGATTACAGGGATGCGAGTGTCTGGGTCTAATTGACCAGGAGATGGAATGTTCCTTGCTGGTAGGGCTTCCATATCTTCTTCAAAAGCTTTGGTCACTTCTGCATCCTCCTGAAAACAATCACATCTGTATTAGTCTTCACAGGAACAGCTGGAGAAATAATCTCAGGGACTGACTAGTGAAATGTTCAAGATTTTGCATACACAAGAGTTAATGGTGTTTAAATACTCATACTACACAAAGTAGTATCATTGCATTAGGGAATTTTGAAAATTTAGCATCCTTGAACAATAAAGAACATACTGCTAAAGGCAAAGCAGTTTTTTTGCATTTCCAGTAAATGTTCTTCAAGATTCTCCAAGACCCACCCTTTTCAACACATCAAGAAAGACATACTTAAGCCTCAAAATGTATGTTGTTAGAAATATATTTTGAAGAAGAAAAAAACCAAGTAATTTTGAAAGTACAAGCTACCTAAAACTCAGCAACAATTTGCTAGAGTAAAATCTTGATGTGCACATTTTGTTTGGTTCAAAAAGAATTAACAGCTCTAAACAAAGAAAAACCTGGTTGGGCAAAACCTGAATGTTTCTATTAGGGAGAGTATAATAAGGCTTAAAACACATTCAGGAAGTACCACAGACAGACGAACAAATATGAGACAAAAAGGAAAAAGGTTGTGGTCTTACTACAGTCAACGATGTCCGTTTGTTGCTCATAAATAACAGATCAAGCCCTTCTACATTTTTCCTCCTTCCTCTCCTCCTCTTCATAGGTGGTTCTCCATCTATTAAAGAGCCATTTAGTAGATGCCTTGTGGGTGTGCGTGAAAGACCTGCTTGCAGCAGCTCCATTTGAGTTTTAAAGGCATCAGACACGGGTGTGGAGACATTAGGCAAGATAAACTTTGAAGTAACAGATGAAAAATTTGAGGTAGAACTTGTTGCCTCTCGTGAGGCCTTTGATAAATCTACAATCTTTTCTTGTCCATTTTCTGAGACCACCTGAGACTCACGTAACTGGGCAACCATTTCCATAAGATTTCTCCTCTTGGCAGCTCTCTCAGCCTCAATTTCAATCTTTCTTCGTCTCCTCCTCCTCTGTCGTGGAACTGATAAGTTGAGTGCATCTTCCTAATAAAAAATGAATACTTCCAAACATTAGCAAAGCTCTGTTTACTATGCTGAATTTAAAGTAAAACTCCAAACATGTAACTCTGAATATAAAGCCTTCATTTTATTCAAAGAAACATTTTTACAGTTTTCCCATTTTATTTATGCTGGTTTATTTTCTATTATACAAGAGAAGCTCATGCAAGATAAAACATTTTATGTAAAAAAGGAAAAGATGCAGCCTTGCCTTTGATAACTGAGGAGAAGCAGTGAGATCTTCACTACCACTGACGCTGGCTTGACCAACCATGGAGAGCTCTGCAAAGCTCCTTTTCTGTAGAGGGCTGTCCACAGCTGTTGGAGTGTACCCAGGTATGAGCCCCTGGAAATCAAACATCTGGCGCCTATTTACTGGCCACTTCCCTTTCAGCACTGCTTCACAGATGTTGTCTAATCGGTTGATCATTACTCGGTCCTGCATAAAGGAAAAGTATGTAATGAACCTTCAGCGTAAATGTCGCCTTTTAAGCTCAAATGAGTCTTACTACACAGTCCAGTTTCCAGAGCTTAAGGAAGACACTCAGAAACATCTATTCTTGCATGTTAGGATAAACTGATCACCTTGCAAGAAGCTAACACAATTCTGTAGAATAAAACTTTAATAGGATTTATAAGATGCATTTATACTGTGAGGGGAAGGAGAAAAGACAGACTAAGTTTTCTGTATGACAATGTACTAATTGAAAAATTTAACAGAAACTCACTGTTGTTCTACAAAACTTCAATAGTTAGCAAAATCAACAGTTTGGAAGGGAGAATAAACACATCTGCAAGCTGTATCTTAAAGCTGCTCTCAAGATCCAAGAGGCTGGATCTGCAATTCTGTCCTAGGAAGTGGATCCTCATTAGCGTCACTATTAATAAAGTTCAACATTATGAAACGGGCACCAACCTAGGGACATCTAATGAATGTCAATTTTCATTCCACGCCCATTATCACTTCAAATTTCACTGAAGCGTGTACACTAAAAATCTCTAATTATGTTTATTAGTCTACTTATCCTGAACCTATACAGATGAAGGATTTTCTGTTCTACTTTCACACTATGACTGGAATAAGATTTTAGCCCACATTTCCAAAATACTTGGTGAAAGCAGAGAAGATGAGCATAACTTGATTATTTTCCATTTCAGTATTCAAGCATATTCTACGCTAGCCTGCCTGAAGTAGTAGAAACTTCGGAACTATAAGAAATACTGCTGGTTAGGGAGTATGAGAACTGGTTAGCTTCCGGAACAGCAAAACAGTGCAAAAGCCACTAGCAAGTCTCAGCAGCTGCAACAGACTGCTTGCTTTCCCCAGAAATAAGCCTATTAAGAGCAAGGTCCTCCTGCCCTGCTACCCCCTTCCCCCCCTCCTGCCCCAACCAGATGGCCCTGTTATGGTGATTAGTAAGCTTAAGACTATTACTACTTTATTTTTCTCTCTCCCCTTACTGCAAAGGAGAGTTCTAAATTAAGTATGGATTTATTACAAGGTTATGGCTTTGTATTTTAAAAAACATTTTATATTAGGTAATTTTCTGTATTGTTACCAAAATAAGATACAGCTTTACCCTATCTAAAACTGCTGCTTATGTTTGCAGGATACCTTAATACAATTACATCTGTCAACATTACATAATGGCTTAGATCATGTAGGTCACCAAAACTCTTCCCTACAATCTCCTCACCCCAAAATAAAAAGGTGATCTTAGAAAGTCTCTGCTCTCAATTCTGCAGATTGCTCTGCAGGCAAAACTCCTAATTCAAAACTGTACAGTGGTGCAAGAGGTGGGACTCTGCTGACATAGTGTTATGGACCCTATGAAGAACTCATGTCTGCCAGCAGTCTATTGTTTTACTAAATGACATTATTTTATAAAAAAAAAGCAATTTCTTTCATTTCCACTGCTAGTTTGTATGAACTTGGAGAAAAAAGTGCTATTCCACAAATCATTCACACAAAAAGGTCTCTTGCCTGCCAGAAGTGCAGTATCACACAAAGCTCACTGTTAATTTGCAAGCATATTTCCCATATTTTACTTAAATTAAAAGACACACATGTCTTTCTACTCCTAACCAACCTTAGGCCAGAAAGAGAAGGCAAATGTTCTCTCATGAAGCAGCTGAACCACAGAGGGATCCCCGTCTTCCATGTAGAATCCATCGCGTGTTTCATCCCTTGCGGTACTCATAGAGGCATTGCTTTCTTCATCAAAATTCTTACCCTGAGAGACTGCTCCTGCTGAATAACAATCATGACCAAGCATTAACATCCACTGTCTACCCAGCTAGATAGGCTAAGGCAACCAGGCTTGACAACATTTCTAACTTGGGCTTTTGTTCAGTAATTACTACAGCAGAGCCCCAGCCTTCCACATTTGGCACAGAGACCATGCTTATTGGCTCAGTGAGCTATCCTGGAAATCATCCCTTGTGGGGGAATACCCCGCTGATGCTGGATGGTTCTTATGAAAGCTTATTTAGCCACCTGATATGTGGAAGGGCAGAGGAACTGCTACATGTAGCCCATCCCATACCCCATAATAGCACCATGTGTGCCACTTACCAGCTGGCAAGAGCTGCAACAGCTGTGGGGCTTGTGTTAAGCACACAGAACTGATCTGACCAATGTATTACCTTCAGGTTGGGAGGATTCTTCTGATTTATCGTCATCTTCCAGTTTCTCCTCTTCATCTTCTTCTGAACCTTTCTCAGAAATAGATTTTGGATCTACATCTGTACCCATTTCTATGTCTTTCAATTCACATTTAACAGAGCCAGGCTCAGCCTCAGCATCACAGTCTGGTTTAGTGTCCTTATGTGCAGTATCCGTCTCCTCTTTGATTTCAGACTTTTCTTTGGCTGCTGGATTTTCAGACCCTTCAACTTTAGACTCTGATTGTTCTGTAGTCTTTTCTTCTTGTACTGGTGTGGATGGGACAATTGGGGGTGTTTGACTGCAGCCAGCACCCAGAGGGTTTACAGAAGAGACAGTATTTGCATTACCTGTTCCTCTGTTTTGAGCAAAGTTTTTGTGAGCCTCAAGAAAGGAAAGTTCAGGATCATTCAGAATGTGATAATCTGTCCTACTGACTCCATGTTTAGCAGCACCAATCAGTAAGTCTTTATCATGTTTACCACACTCCCACCACTCTGGCAGGTCCAGACTCGGCTGGCAAAGTTTTAGCCTCTCCCCGAGCTGCGGGTGATGGAGAACCTGTTCCCGGATCTTGCGCAGCAGCTCAATGCGATACAAAGTTCTAGAAGCACGCTCCTCTGTGATTGGCTCAATCAGCGTGGAAAGATCAGGAGGTTCTGCAAGGACACAGAGTTTTATTGTTTAACATGGACTGAATGCACACCCATTTCAAAATCATTACACCTGGGCATGAAGTTTCAACAGTCCCACGGTCTCACAATATTCATGTTGATACCCAGAGTCAGTTAAAACTTACCATCATCCGGTTTGACTGGCATTCGGCACACTCGTCTACACATATTCACAAAGCCATTAAAATACTTTTCCAAGCTTTCATCGGACTTTTTGTCAAGCCTGGCAAATGCTCTGAATTGATTCCACTCAAACTGACGCTTCACAGGATCAAAAATAACTCCAAAAGTAGACACCACACGATAAAAATCAGCTTCTTCTCTTCTTGTCCATCTAGCCAAGGAAGAAGCAAGAGAAGTGAGGCCACTGGATAAATGAGAGTCCAAACACAGTTTAGAAGCCCCGAAACCCCCTTAGTTTATTCTTTCAAAACAAAAGAGCAGTACAGGTGACACACAAGCTCAAATAAGATTTAAAGAAAGATATCACCAGGAAACTCACTTTTGTCGTTTCTCAGTTATTATAGCCTCCCTTTCTGCCTCCAGTGCCCTCACTTCTTCTCGAGGCCGACGTCTCCTGCGGTCAGTCTTCATTAGTGCCTCTTGCCTCATTTGTTGCCTTTTATAGCTGCGCTGATAGGCAGTAATGAGGCGACGCAGACGGGTAGTCAGGGTTGACGTGTTGGGCCAGTAGAGTTGCCCTAACTCAGCATTGCTTTCACCGTGCTTGTCTAGAGAACAGAGAAGTATTTTGCACTGCAAAACCAACACTACACATTGCAAAGTTTCTATGGCTATAACTGGATTCCTGTTTTATCAGATAAGAACTTGTGCCTCTAATACTGGTGCATAATGAATTAGGAACAGGATAAGTATTGGTAAGAGATAAAAAATAGAATCAAACCATCCAACTCTAAGAACTCAGAAATGCTTGAGGAGCGTTTAGAGATAACCATCAAGCATTATGATTTGATGTTACGAATGCAAATGTATTATGAGCACTGTAAGTATTTAAATTATTGCAATGCATCTTTAAATACATTACTATGAAGTTCATTCTGCCTCTGAGGAAACACCTATGCTTATCATTTCCCACTTTATTATTCTCACTTAAACTTGGCAATTTTCCTCCATACTGAGGAAACAACGTATTTGTAACTTCCAAGATTATCTCGGCAAAACCATCAACGGTTGCATTATGAAACATCCGGTCTTTATCATCACAGTTTCTACTGTGTAATTAGAAATCCAGAGAACCATAACGTGGATTATTCAAAGGCAGTATGTAATTGTTTTGAAAAATGTGAAGCATGAAGAGATTTGGCAGCAAAAAGCTTACTGTGGTATTGTCCCAAAACACCTCCTATCCCCTTATGTAGTAATACAGAACAGTCCACCTTTGACTAAACAATCCCTTTTTGCCTTTTTAATTTCTTTGCTATAGTCTTACTTGGGTGTAATTCTATGGACTCCTCTTTGTCTTCTGGAGGTGAGTTTGCGAATTCCTTGGGGAGAAGACAGAAGTTATTTTAGTTTTCAGTTTTGACCATATGTCATGATTTGAGGAGAAAAATATGTCATCTCTCAAATACAGCAGCAAACCATCTTTGTAAGGTGTGTTTATCTGGTAGCTCTCAAACTTAAAAAACACACATTAAAATAAATATGGAGAATCAATTATAACTGTACATATTTGTAATTAAAGAAAATTGAGAGTTCTTACATCAATTTCATCCTTGAAAGGAGTTCTAGTTGGCTTATATTCTGGATCTTCATCCTCTCTGTCAAATTCACCCCTATAAAATATTTTTAAAATATTTTCAAGAAAAATACTGGTTTAGAGAGGGGGCTGATTTTCTGGACAAAAGCAAAAAAAATGCTACAAAAGCCATCAGGATGTTGTACCAAGTTACACATTTATATTTCATGCTCAACTGTGTAAACAATTCTATGTACTTTGTACATCATATGATCATTTCATATCCTCAGGCAACATGTAAGTATAATATGACATATGAACCCATGCCAACATATACAATGCTGATAAAGTTTATTAATTTTTTCATGTCCTCCTTACCCATCACCGCCATCTGCTAACATGTCTGTCCCTCTCTGTTCAGCAGCTATGGCCTTTGCATCAGGCATGCCAACCCGTTCCAGAAAGCACAGTGCTGGATCAGCTCTCATAGAATTGTACTTCTCATAACCTGTGTGCAGAGTGGGAGACAAATGCTTTTGTAAAAGCTGTGACCAGCTGTGAATAGAACAGGTCTAGGTGATAGAAGTACAATTTTCTGGAGTCATTGATTTATTTTTAAATAAAACAAAGGAGCTGTCACCATGCTGGAAACATTTAATTCATGAAAAAAATTGTTCATGTTGGTAAATTCCAAGAGCACAGAAATATTTTCCCATCAATAACATTAACACATATAAGACAGTGAAGAAAGCATTAAATTTCATGTTGTTATAAAGTGAAGTAAAAACCTTTCACAAGTGAAAAATTTAAGTTTCCTATATGACTTTCACAGTGGCTCTTGACATTCAATACTCGCCAGTGGAAACACACAGATGGGAATGGAAGTGCGTGCAGACACACACACACACGCATTTCCTATAGCTCCAGCCCTGCTGGAACCCTCAATATAGGCTGCAAAAATGCTGTATACATGGGTTATACGTAAGGCCAACGAACCTGTCTTATTAGGTTTAGGATGATGCATGTCAGTAAGATGACACTGTTCCCTCTATGGTTTTCAAACTGCTGTTTGCTTTTTTACTGCCCAAGTTGACTAGATGGAAAATGGCAGATCCCAACAGTGCACTGCAGGAAAATGATTTTTAGACTAGACTTGCCTCAGCTGAGCCCACAACACAGAGCTGCTGTACATAGGCAGAACAGCACAATTCAATTAGGATTTGTACTACAACACACTGCTCCTAACTGCTGTAGAGCCTCAAGCCAAACTGTAATCATGAAAGGTTTTATAAGCCATCATTCTCCCCTTTAGTCAGGCTGGGCTGCTGAGAATACCTCTGCGACCTCCAGAGAATTGGGATTATAATCAGGAATCGCTCACTGTATATATCATGCCAGCTCTGCATCCCCAGCCTTTCAAAGTTAACAAGGCTGCATCCCACTCAAGGGAGCCGGGAGTTCTCAACACTGACATTTGTGAAATATTGCTTGGAACAAAGCCCAGGAGGCACTTGTACAGATTAATAGCAGAGGTTAAGCCCACCGTCCACTTTGACACTGGTTGGCAGAGTTAGCAAGTGAAGCAGCGCTGGAAGCAAAGTTTATGGAGATCTATCTTACTATTTGGCTATTATTTAAACAAATATGGCTTTGTTTTATTTACAGTCAAGAAAGTAATGTTTTCTTCTCAAATGTTCTGCAAACATTTAAAAACAGCATCTGATATTTACAGCTCATATTAGGTTTTTAATGCAGGCAAGAAAAAAGGGAGATACAAGCCAACAGTTCTTTGGAACAATACTTGTTAATATTATGACTGAACAGTCCTACACACTGAAAGCTTTACAACTGAGTTTTGTTAAGAGTGAGACATCACTTACCGTGTTTAAATACTCCAATTAAAAGGGATTTATCTGCCTCCTTATCCCACCAGTCTGCAGGAACTTCGGCATGGAATGGCTCAGGTATCCATACATCTACTTCACTGTCAAGACAGCAGTATATACATTCTCAAAGGTATTACTGGACAAAGATTTTTAAAAAGCCAAAACAAAAATAACCAACCCAAAAATCCCCCAAGAGGCTTATGCTGTTCTGTAAATATAAATTTTGAGGTGGAAAACCACCCCAAAAGCCAACACAGAAATTGAAATACCCTAAAAAATAATTAGGACGGTTAAACAAACAAACAACAAAAAATAATTAATCAACCAAAAAACCCACAACACACCCCCCAACATTAGGCTATTTTGGGAGTCGAATGGTTATTTAAATATGATTCATTTAAGCTCTTAGTATTTTTTAAATTTTTTAAATTGAGATAGAATAATCCCTCAATATTAGCAGAACTGCAAATCCACTTCTGTCATTTCCCACATCGTTTCCTCCCCCAAGAAAATTACCCACTGTGCTTGATAAAATAATAAGGCTGCTGGAGAATAGACATATAAGAGATAAAGTGTGACCACCTCTAAATGCTGCATTATTATAGTACGTGTACTTTACAAAAGCCAGTGTCATAAAGCAAAAAATAAACCTGCACTTGCACTAACCTTGAGTCAGCACCCTCTAAGATCTTGTCTGCTTGGTCCCCTATAACTTCTTGTCGTAGATAGTAGAGCATGCGGACACGCAGCAGGACCCTGGAGAGGAAGGCAGAGGGGGGAAAAAGTTCTTAACTTCAGGACTGTTTGCCAACAGTGGCTTTTGGCAGCTGCTGCTGTTCATCCATCATCCTGCCAAGGCTGATTAGCCATGCTGTATGGTAGGCTTGAAGCGTGACAGATGGTGGCACATAATCACCTCTGTGTGGTGCTTTCTGCTGGCTTCCAACAGGCCTGCCTGGCAACTGCTTACACTGCACAGAGAGGGACCCAGCTCAGCCCGGCCCCGGCGCATTTCATTTAGTTCTACCTAGTGCAGCTTGTGAAGTTTAGACACGTACTCTACCACTGCCTCTGAAGTATTGAAGCAAGTTTGTAAACAACTGAGCAGATGGCTTTCAGTAACTGTTCTGCTTCATTATCTCATAAAATTTCCTCAGCTGCTGCCTTAATACCATTTTTGGAAGCACATCAGAAGTTGTAGGAATAAACGAGATATAAAATCTGGTTTTACTACCTTACAATAAACCCTCAATATGGAATGTCAGGTTTTTCAGATTATACAACTTTTTGCTTCTGAGAATGGGGGGGAAAAATAATCCCCCATTTCCCTTGGGAGATATTAACTATTTTTACTTTTTATAGTTCTAACTGCTATTTAATTTTACCTATGCACAATCTAACTGTTACAAGGAAGTGAAAAATCTTCATTGCCAAGTTTATTTTCCCCCATTTCTGCAATACTGCAGTCATTTTTGGAAGCACTGTCAGGTGTTGTGGTCACTTGAAGCTGGCAGGAGAGAGAATGGCTGACTGGCTTTTCAAGGACACTAGAAAAGAGGTCATTTCTGTAGAAAAAGTATCTACCTGAAAATAACCCTGCTCTCCTATGTTTACCCAATTCAGGGCACCCCCTGCTGCCTAGTTCATGAAGTAAAACCAGTACCAGCTAAGATGGAGATTACTCAGCCTGCCCTCTCACTGTACCCAAATCCATCACGGCAACTGTTGAACTGCTGCTGCTCCTGGAACAGCAAGGGTGACCAGGGAAGCAGTAATCTGATCACCCACTTGCATGAAAAATTTAGACCACCACCAGTTTTGAGAGCTCCTTGTTAGGGATCAGATGCAACTGGAGCAATACCCGGTTTCACACGTGTTACTCAATCAAACCTCGGAAGAGCAGGGATTTGAATGAAGGTCATGTCTGCAATTCAAAACATGTCAGACATGCTTCTTTCTGTATGCGCAGTAACTGGGACCAGTAAGGTGTCCCTGCTCCCTGTGTGGCTATGTAAATAAGCTGTTGAGGGTCTCTATCATCTTAGTATTAAGCAATAACAGCTGTTACATCAAGCCAAAGAGAGAAGCATGAAATAAAACCCAAGATAAACCAAAAAATTGAGGCTCTTTGCACCTTTCAGGAGTCCTGTGCATTAAACCAGTATACATGGTACTTAAGGAGAGGACACCAATTCTTACAAAGCCAACTTCTACTGGTACCTTTTGAAGGAAATTACTCAGATTATTAACTGGCTCCACCTCTATTTGATTTTACCTGTGCTAAAAACATGTGGCTTCTACAATTCATTTAGTCCTGGTGAATCTGGGAAGTGAAGGAAAAGGATAGCAACTGAAAACATTCTTGCACATTTACCAGTCTTCCCAGTCCTTGTAATTGTTCTATTGTATTATTAAAGAAGCAGTATTTAAGAAATTAATTTAAGTGGGATCTGCAAACTGATATAGCAAGTAATGAAGACATGTTACCTGAGAGATTAAAGCAATGTTGTAGGAAAGAATTTTATTACTTTAAGAGCAAGTGAAATGTAATAACGGATCTGAGTAACAGTTCAGAAAAAAATCAGAAAGCAGTGTATTTGGAAGTGCACTCACTAACATAATTCCATGAGTATCTGTTGTCATCAGCTAAAATTTAAGCTTGGTCAGCATCTGGAAATGAGCTAATAAACCCCTTAAATGCCTTTCCTCCTTCACATCACACCCCCTATTGACAGCCCACAGGTACTTTTCAAATCAATAATTTCTTTCCACTAAACAGTATTAATGAGACACAATACATATTCAAACCACAAAAGTAATGATGACCTTTCAGTAACACTGCATTACAACTGTATGATATATATACAATGAAGAGTAGAAATTTAAAAACAAAACCAAACACCCCAAAATCTCACAAGCAATCAACCACATCCCCAACTCTAAACCAAGGTATTTTTGGGACAAGGTTCAGTGTCTGTAATGGAGAATATAGTAAGCAAACCTGAGATTTCATCAAAGAAAGCTGACATAAAAAAGATATTACAAAAAAAGCGCCAGAAAATTTGTAAGAAAGGCTCTTAAGAGACATTCATACAACAATTAAAACATTATATTCAATGCTCTTTATCCCCAAAGGCTTTTGGTTTAGTAACATGTTTAAAATTTCAAAAATCAAATCAGGACAAATCAGCTCAGGTAAAAGAGTTTGGTGAGAAATTTCATCTCAAAGGAGAAAGAATAAATATTCTGTGTGATGTGGAGAGCAAGAGAGAAAGGGAGAGAAAAAACGAAGAGAACAGATACGCTCACATAAAGGTGAACTACTACATGAAACTCACTAAACTAAGAACTGGATATATGAGTTTAACATCCATGGAACTTTAAATACCAGCCTGAGGGATCCCACAAGAAGGTATGAAACAAACAGCTTTTGTTTAAAGATAGCCAATTGTCAAGTGAAATAGACTTAGTGTAGGAATATAGTCTTTACTTTCTATGGTAAAAGAATAACCTCATATGATTCCATTCTTATTTAATAAGTAGGGAATAATTTTCTTCAGAACTGTGCTGATCTGTCATAAAGAGCTTACCGAAGTATCCAGATATCTGTTAAGATGATTATCCCCAAATTAAAAAGTAATAATGGCCTTTACATCCTATTAAATGGCCCTGTGTTCTATTAAATATATCTAAATGAAGTTGTAGACTTTTCAAAAGCATGTAGTTAAAAAGAATCCCAAACCTCTAAATGAAACATTTATTAGTACTTACTTATTACAGTGATGTTTGAGATGTTTCCTATAGCTATCTTCTTGAAATAACACATCTGGATTACAGGTTGTGAGCCAATCAGCATCTTGCAGCATTGGCTGTGAACTCTGGGCTTTTACTTTCTTCCCTTTCCTCCCTCTGGGCACTGGTGCAGACAGACCTAAACAAAACCCCAATATTTCTTACACAATCTGGACAGAAAAACTCTCACCCCAAACAACATTACAAACATACGTTTAAAGCTAAGTATCACTGCTATATTCATTACTTTGTGGGCAACACAACCACCAAAAACTGAACAGCAACATAACTCAGTACAGAAAATTGCAAGTAACAAAATCAACCAAAACTTCCATGCAAATTTAGGTGTGAAGATTTCAAAAATTCAGAGTGCTAGCCAGAAAATGGTGTTATATAAATATTTCTTGTAAAAACTCTCATGAATCTAAATGGCCGTAAGGAAACAAACTTTCTGATTTATGGCAATTTAAAAGAGATTAAACTCCAGCAGTAGGTGCCAGCAAAAAATTATGCTGGAATATTTGTTTAAAACTGATTTAAGGGAAACAGCACTGCATTCTACAAAATGTCTGAGGGAGACTTCCCCTTTAAGTATGGACCAAGTCAAAGCCCACCTTACTCATAAAATCTGACAAGATCCTACGACATGTCAGAATGGCTATAGTTTAAACCAAATACATAGCACAACTGAAGCAATTCTTCCCTATTTACTGGCATCATTATTTGATTGTGGTAGACATACCGGAATGATTAACCAAAGCTCGAGTTTGCCCATCTGCAGTTGGAGTGATCAGATCCCAGATGAAACTTTTGATATTTTCATCCCCTTTGTAATGATTAAGACAATACACCAGGATAGTCCGGCAGATGGTTTCCACATCTTGCTCTGTTAGCTGACGTTTATAGCGCCCATGTGAGAGGATGTCAGTCCACCGACCCCAGCTATAAGAAAAATATGTTCAATACAACAGCCAGGGTACTGGTATTTTAATTTGTGACTTTCAACTGAACTCCTGGTATCAAGTAAGCTGGGACCTCCTGTGTTAGCACTAATGCATTTTGCATTTGTAGGTTACATCAGGGAATCCAACCTCCAGCACCAAAGAGTTAAGAATGTTTATTTTACAGAACAGGCAATAAGTTCACTGCTCGTAAAGCTGCAATTGAACTACACTGAAATTAATAAAGCACATATGTTTAACTCTAAAGGTCCCAGTAAGCTACAAATAGGAAACTCAACCAATTCCTACAGTCACAGGATTTGGGGAACCATTCCTATTTTGATCCAGAAACCTATTACTAGCAACTGTTGTATACTAATTTCTAAAATAAAGACAGTCATTTTGAAGGCCACTGTGTTAGAAGTCAAAGATAGCTACCTGCTTGCAAAGAGATAAAATTCAAATTGGCACACACAATGGAAAAAATGTCAAGTATCAAATATCTGAATTTAAGTGGTGCCAAAATACCAGAATCTAGGTTGAAAAAGTCTAGATTGACTGTTGATTTCAAAACCATTTTGTTCTTTACAAATATGCTGTTACTCTCTTCAACACTTAGAAAAGAGAGGTTAAAACTCATTAACTCAAGAATTCTTTACTGTGAGAAACCAGAAACAAATATTCTGTCATCACAAAACCACTTATCTTACCAGTGAGCTCATACCCATCTGTGAGACACTCAAATACGTTAAACTAAATAACACATATATAAGCNTAGCCACAATTAGTACATTTTATTTGCATATCTTACCCATAAACCAACAAGTTCTTCTCCACCCTGAAACATTCACTTCTTGCATAACCTTGAGATTTGTCCTGAGGCCTACGGGGCTTTGTGCTAGGCTTTTCTTCAGAATCGCTTTCCAGGTCTGAAAACTCCATCAGTTCATCCTCTTTGACTGCACTATAGAGTCTGGTTTGCTTCCTTACTCTTGGTGTATCAATAACTAGGTTGTTCTAAAATGAAAGGGGAAAATGTATAAATTTGGGGGTGGGGGGGGTGGATCTTTAATTTAATTGTACTAGAAATAGTCATAAACCTCTTACCCTTCCATTTAGAGCATCGATATCCAGCTCAGCTTTCTTTGCCCACTTCTGCCAGAAATTAGGGTCATCCAAAGAAATATCTGTCCTGTTCCCAGATGCAACAAAACTAGCCTAGTAAAAGTAAAAACACATGGATTGGTTTCTTAAGTGCATGGTATGAAGAATACCTATTTTTCACTAGCAAATACAATACTTGGGACTTAGGAAGAGGTAGTGTCAAGAAAGAAAAAAGGTAAGCCTGGCAACTATCAATACTGGAAATACAGATTCCCAACATTTGCAAGAAAAACACCTAAGATAAGTACACTGAAAAATAAATTGACACAGAAGGCAATTTAATATTCTTCCACCTATTCTGGTCACATTTTGTTCATCTTCCTCTGAATGTCAATGCATACCTTTGCAAATGTTGAGCCTTTTCCTTCAGATTCAATGGTAATTGTGTGTGTTCGCCTTAAGAGAATTTGATCAATATCCTCTTCACAAAACTTAGACCCTTCATCTTCCTCATCCATCAGAGCACCATATGCCCCCTTTCGAAGAAGATCTTCTATTTCTTTTTTAGAAAGTTGTTGCACCTGTAACACATAAGAGGGGTTATGGTTTCGGGGCTTTTTGACACCAGCCAGTGTGTTCACCTGACAGCACAAACAGATGGCTTGTCCTCTTATTTGGCATTTCAAGAACTGAAACTCTATGATAATGTGGTGGTGGTCAATTAAACATTCATACTAAAATCACCTTTTAAAGAAGAAGGCAAACAACAAATTCTCTGGAATTTCTCTGAAGTTATGTGAGTGGTTTAATCAGCTTAATAATTCATTGTCACTGAATCCCTTTAGCTCTGATGACTGCTAACCTCCTCCTTGGAGCAGATTTAACTTACTAACCTGACAAAAAACTAAAGCAAAAAAAAGTCCCAAAGTAAAAAGGCTACATCAGCAAAAGCTAACTAGAAGAACTCCATAAAGTGCCAAGATCAACATAATGTAAAGGGTGAAATGATGAGAATGGATCCGGATTGAGGGAACATGACTCCACCTGCCCCCTTTTGGCAATAAGTGAGCCATTAGATAGGCTGAGTCAGTTCATGTAGCCAATGCCCTTAATTAACCCGACTTTAAAATATCAGCCACACTCCATCTGAAAACAACTGTTCTCCAGCTAAAATGCAAAGCGAAGCATAACACGTTCATAGCATTTGTTGATAATGCACCTTTAAAAACTAATCCTTACCCCATTTGTGGCATTTTCTCTTCCACTCATAGATTGTAGCACAGCCTTATCAAGGCCCAGCTTCAAGCTAGCTTTGTCGAACATTTCCCTTTCATAAGAATTCCTTGTTATCAATCTGTAAATTTTCACTGATTTGCTCTGCCCTATTCTGTGACATCGTGCTTGAGCCTTAAGAAGCAAAGACAGATACTCAGTTACACGTTACAAATGGAAGAAAAAAATTTGAAATATACAATACAGGGAACTTTCAAAGTTTTTTTTCTCAAAACAAATATTATTGTTTATGCTTTCAAGAGAGGGACAACAGATAATTTCTATTGTAGGTGAAGAAAATTTCACAGTAAAAAGGCAAAGAAAAATTTTCAATAAAATCGTCTCTTGTAATATTACCTGGAGGTCATTTTGGGGGTTCCAGTCCGAATCAAAAATGATGCAGGTATCAGCAGCAGTAAGATTAATGCCCAAACCTCCTGCCCTTGTACACAGCAGGAAAACAAACCTATCAGAATCAGGTCTTGAAAACCTGTCAATAGCTGCCTGACGCAAGTTGCCTCTCACTCGACCATCAATTCGTTCGTATGGGTATCTGAAAAAAAGATGCATTTATAAGGATTGCTTTACTGCCATGGCATTGCTTCTTTAGAAGAACATGCAATTAAAAAGAACAAAGATGAATATGCTACTACGGGGTCAAAAGAACTACAACAAACTAAGAGACTAACTAACTTCATCAGTAAAGACATACTACTTTGTCTCTTTCGTTAGTGAAGAACAGACTTTCATTCCAAGGAATTCAATAAAAATTTAGGCCTAAACTAAAAAACTCTAGAGCCAACAAATATTTAACCGAGAGGTAAACTGAGAGGTTTAAAGCTCTCCATATGAGGTCATTTTGTATTCACCCAAAAGAAAAATCTCAGTACTTGCAACCTCCAGGTTTGCTCTTTCCCTTAGATCACTATAGAAAATACTGTTTTAATTTCTTCCCTTTCTACATGGATTACTCACAAGTTAAATGTGGTGGTCACCGAGGAAGGCACAGTTTATTTATAATTGTATTATATTGTTGCTCTCACCGTCTTTGAATGAGGTAGTCTTCCAGTATGTCCAAGCAGCGCACCATCTGGGAAAAGATAAGCACCCTGTGGCCACCAGCCTTCAGTTTTGGCAGCAGCTTGTCAATCAGTACTAGCTTGCCAGCAGCCTGGATCATTGCCTGGAGCTGAAAATCTGGAGAGTCGGCATTGTGTGTTTCTTTAAACTCTTCCAAAATTTTCTCTTCAGCACCTGCAAAGATTGGACAGCAATACATGAACGCTGCAAAGGGTTTTATTAATAAACAATGAGCTTGCCTTCAATACCCTATAGAAACTGCAGGAATGTTTTAAGCACTATGTGAATAAACATTTATAAAAAAAATAAACATTTATAAAAAATAGTAAGCTTAAATTTAAAGCAAACATATACACAAATACAGCATAAATAACACTGAGAATTCATTCTTTTTTCTTCTTTTGAGCAATGCTAAACTCTTTAATAAATAAATTCATAGAACTATTGATGCACACAATTCAATGAAAAAAATGAAAAAAGATTAAATTAAAAATATTTCAATTGAAAAAATTGGATTTTTGTCCTTTTAAAAATGCAACCTGAAAGAAAAAAAATGTCGTATTTCTACAGGAAAATACAAGGGATACAAATAACATTTAATGTCTGTGCCTCTAAAATCAGCCTTAAACATCCACATGACCTGAACCTGCTCCTCTTATTATTAATTATAAAATCAAAATCCAAACAATTAAAAAACTAACTGAGGGGGCCAAGCAGCTATGAAATTATTATTTCACCTTCTGTTTAGTTTTTTCTCACTGAATCTATTTTTTTGTTCAGTTTGATGAAGCTATCCAACGTATTTACTCTTTCCAGCATTAGTCAAAATCTCTTTGCCTATGAATGATATGCACAGCAGCAACTATTTCCTTGTTCTGCTCACTATCGGAAGACTACAGACCAAGTTCAAGTTCTCTTCAACCTCTTCTATGCTTTTACTCCACTTTTATGTTACTTCTACAAACAGTGGACAATCCCAACAACTATCAGATTGCTATTCTTGGCATGTAAAGGGTTAGAAATTTTTGTTTTAAGCTTATTTCACTTCCAAATAAACCCTTTTTTGGAGCCATCTTCTTTTGCCTCTGCTGCCTTTTTTTTTAACAAGATTTAGTTTCAAAGTATTTCTAGTTTGTCTAATATTCTGCTTCAATACTGCTTTTGAATAGCACAAGGAAAGATGGAAGGGTTGGGGGAGGGGGAAGAACAGCTCACTGCCAGGCTTCTGCTGAGCATCCCTCTCTCAAATCCCAGCTCCAAGTAGATGCCTGTAAACAAACACGGAAGCGCACCCTCCCTGTGTGATCGCTGGTTCAGTGCCTGCTGTAATGCGGTGCCTGAACCAGATTCCACCTGGAGCAGGCTGCCTGACAGCTTCGTGCTGCTCCATGCACTCGCACTACTCGCTTTTACAGAACCTGATGGACTCAAGATGTGACCGCATTTCAAGATCGTTTTATGTCCCTGGATTTCCCTGCTCCAGATTCCCTGCTCCAAGCACTACTCATCCTAATGGTTTGCAGATAAGAAAAGTAGAGCCCATATGAAATGAGTGTAAGCAGACACTCAAAGTTCCTTCCAATCATATCACCTCCCATCTTTGTAAAAAAGGTAGAATTTTGTGCAGTAAATCTCCGATTCTGTACTGAACTTTGGCAATTCCATGATATGGCAGGCTGTCAAGCAGTTCATATACAGTAATTTCAGTAATCTTTCCAGGTTACATCAATTATTTCTTACTCAACTCTGATATCCAAATTTAAGTTTCACTACTATGAAGCAAACCAATATGTAAGAACAGCATCTGCAAAAGCAAACCCCACCACAACAAACCCACAATCTGGTCTAATGAATGGTGAATTTACAGTATCAGAGCTTGGTCTCAGCAGGACCCAAATCCACTACAGATAACTCCAAAAATCTGTTCTTTCAATAACTGTCTTAGCTAAAGCCTGTAAAAGATCATCCTGTTTTTTTAATTCCTACTTTAATTGCAATTACATCACATACACTGAGCAGTCTGTTACCCAAAAGTTACTTGATGCAGTACTTTCAGGTCTGTAAAATTACTTGCTATTCTAGCTGATTTTTAGCAGGGCATGAAAGGAAGGTATTTGAATGTGTGGTTGATCAATCAGGGAAACCCCCACTTCTACTCTTCATTAGGAGAGGCTTCCAGGGCTCAAGAGGGCATAACAAACAGAGTAAGGAGGCTTTCTGGTGTTCAACACTAGGATGTGTAAGTATAGAGGCATTCCCCACTGCTGGTTCCTGGAGACAGAGAGAGAAATGATGTATAAATACTTGAGAAGGGTTGCTATGGAGAAAACAAGGAGTCCAGCCCTAAGGAAAATGACAGCCAGTGCTTTACCCAAGCTGGCTGGAAAATACCCAACATGCAGTAACTACCTCTAGAATTCTACTCCCAGTCTCAGCAGACCACAGAACACATCTATCAATCAAGAAACAAAAACCCCACTTCACATTCAACTCCTACTGTAATATTTTCAATGTATAGCCTTAACTGAAGGTTATATAGAAGACTGTCTTGCAACTCTTACACAAAACAAAACATTTTCAAACGTTCAAATACACGTGCACTACTGCTTGGTCACAAACCCCACACACTTGGAAGAAAATGAGAAGGATTCAGAGACACTTCTATAAACGCAGTTAAGCCTAGAGAACAGAACTTGCTACTGCAACAAATCATTCATCAGCGAATAGTATGCAAGGATAAGTACTAGCACTGCAAAAACTCTTAGCAAAAATAAAACAAACTTGTGCCATTACACTAGCTACAAAGTTGTTAAATATCAATCAACAAAATAGAACCTCGGGCTCAGATGACTACAGGATGTAGGAGTATTTTCTGTTCTAGAACTACAAAGGATGTATTTGTTTAGTTCCATCTCCACACTAACACATCAGGATTTCTTTTTCCCTCAAATCTGAAGGCTCAACCCACCTGCCATGTTACTGAATGATACCAAGCAAGTCCAAATGTTCAAAAAAAAAAATCACAAAAATGTTATAAAGGCAAATGCATTCAAGAGACAAACCCACCTCCCTTTATTAAGATTAAGATACAGTCATCAAAAAATATTTGAAGTTTTCTAAATAAACACCTGAACTTTAGAAGTCTCTAAAAGATATTAAATAATACAATACTTCTGAGGGGAAAAAAATCACTGCTGTAGGCAATGCTACAAGCACTACTCATAAACTCTATTTGACAAAACAAAGTAGCAGCAAAATATCCAGTTTTCTTCTTTTAACAAGCATAAAATAAGGAAAAATAATAGCAAGGTTAAAAACTAGCTGAAAGCCAAAAAGCATCAGTTCAGACACTCACAACCTGAACATCCTAAACTATTCTGATAAACTCATTTATATAATGGATTAACTTAAGCCCAAGATCCAAGTAAAAAACCCAACAAACCCTGCACCAGAACCACAAAGCTACTTTACTATATGTCATATGAGTTTAACAACTGAACAGCCACCAGCATGAATGAGTTGAAGTACTTTGCAGTAAGCCTTTATCATGTCTGTGGAATAATTACTTGTTCATGAAATATAATTAGATGTAATTTCATGAACTGGTTTAAGCATTCCCCCCCCCACCCCCGCCTTTAAACAAAAAATGTCAAGGAAAAGAACTTAAGTACTGCAATATGGAAGTCATACAATAAAAAACCTGAAATCACATATGGCTCTTGAACAAAACAGTCTTTCATCATGAAGCCTATAACCAGCATAAACCAACCATAAATCATATTTAGTAAGAAACAGGAGCTGGGAAACAAGAAACTGGTAGAATGCAGCCCTGTATGGAGGCTTGTGTTACATCCTCAAAGGGAAGAACTGACCAACACATACAAGTTTAGCATACTTCAGACAGCTATAGCTGGCTGGTTCATCATAGGTTTGGTCACTGGAACAGCCTCCCCGTGGAAGTGGTCATGGCACCACGAGTCAGAGTTCAAGGACCACGTGGTCCTTAAGTCATATCATTTAGTTTTAGGTAGTTCTGTGAGGAGCAGGGAGTTGGACTCAATAATTCCTATGGGTCCCTTTCAACTTAAGATATTCTATACTGCTTGCCAAAGATAATCCTGATCTAAAACCAAAACCATCACACTGAAAAATAGTCATTAAAGTCTAATATGACATTCATCCTGATTTTTCTCTTACTAGTTAAATTAAGAAAATTAACTGACAACATGTGGCTATAAAAGCAGCCTTGATCATGATTTCTTACCCTGCAACTTTTTATTCAGAAATTTTAAGTTACTACCTTATGATGTTCTGCAGCAAGAAAGTAACTAGCAGCTAACTATAACTGAAGAAAAAATTGCCATATTCATGCCAGCATCCAACAACCTGCATGATAACTGAAGTCTTGTTTGTCACAAATAATAAAAAGGAAAACTTCATAATACCACCATTAACTCAGTCAGGGCTAAATCTGTCAGGAAGCCTTGGGAAAAAGCAGCACAGACACCTGCAAAAGCAGTGCTGTCCTAGCTAGCAGATATCCATACCTATGAGAACCTAAAAGGTTATCTCACTTTTCTACTTAAAATAAATGAATAAACAAAAAGACACACTAAAATAGAATTTATACCTAGTGAACATCTCTACAACCACTTTTCAAATGAGGAGAAAAGTAGGCAGCCTACCATTAATAAGGTATGGATGATTGCAGCATTTTCTTAGTTCCATCATAGTGTTTAAAAGATTAGGTACATTTGCCTGACCTCCACCCTTGGAAAGAAATGTGAAATTCTTTTCAAGAATAGCACGGTAGTATTTCTTCTGAATATTTGTGAGCTCAACTTCAATGATGGTTTCCTCTTTGGGGGCCAGGTTCTTTTCTACATCCTCCTTGAGACGTCTCAGCATCATCGGCTTCAAAATAGCTTGCAGTTTTTGCACCTGGAAAACAGATGTTCAGTAAAATAACTGGATTAAAATTGCTAAGAATCAAATACTAATTTTTCAATTTCCTTAATTCTAAAATCTTTGTTTTCTACCTCAGATGCCAAGTAGAGGGCATTCGTAAAAAATCTTTCCTCAGTGACTCAGCAGCAGATTCTCCTTGTTAACTCAGTGACATGCAGATTTCTAAAGTCTATTTTTGGTGTGTAGCCCTTCTGTTTAGTGATGTCTGTTATTAAATAGACCTCAGTCAGAACTATTCTTCTAGACAAGGACTGTACTACATACAAATCATGCAGAGCTAACCCTTTGTTAAATAAGCAAATCTGACACTTTAAGATAACTTTTGCAGTTCACTTCTAATTACTAATCAGTATTTATTGCTACTTTCCCACTTTAGGTATCTGCTTCTAATTATTTTCTTATTTCCCTAGTTTTGACACTCACTGAAGTAGAAAATTATTTAGGACTGGTCTAAAAATGAAAACATTGTATTTCTGTTAATTTTTATGACACTGATAATTTTTAGTGTCTCTAGGTTTTGTGGCATATTCTTTAAGATATCCTAAAGGGTGGGAGGGACAAAGAAGAAAATGTCAGTTTTCTTTAAAAAAAGGCTAAGTTTTTTTAAGGTTTTTGTAAAGTCCCTTACATGAAAAGCTCAAATATATTCCATATTAAAAAAACCCAAACACCTGGCATGTAGGTAGTTTTAGTCTGTGTCCCAAAATACAAACCGTCTCAGTGCTGAAGAGCTAATAATTCACCCTGAAATTGGTCATCATCACCTGATGCAGAGCTGCACAGCAGAAACAAGAACAAAAGACACTTTGTCCTGAATTTACATCATTCCCTTAGTAATAAAGCAACTTCAGAACACAAAAGGTATTTAGCACAGAGGGATGAACAATTGAGAAAATATATGGAATAGGATTGCAAGGAATGGAAGAGAAACCTGAAGTCATTAACACATAACCTGTCCCACCACTTGAAAGACAAACCCAATTCCAAAACATCTGAGTGTCAACAGATAAGGAAATTCTTCTGAACTTGTTGGACCAAGCAATTCAGGCTCTAATTCTGATCATGGCCAATGGCATTATTTTAGTAATAGTTCCATGTACGGCTTCAAAAGCTACAGTCATTTTGAGCTGGCCAGACAGAAGCTATGTTGACAGTTAGGATACATTAGCTCCAGCTCAAACACTGCACTAACAGGACTACATGGCTTCTGCATCAGAGCTGGCTCACTTTCAGTCAGGTCAGCCTCCATTCTGACTGACATGCAATAGCCTGCACAACCTATGGAAACATATTCCATGATTTTACCAGGAGGACAGGGGCTAGAGGAAGAGCTATTTTGTAATTTAATCTATTACGTATGAAAGAGTTGTTCTCAAAGAAAGTCAACAAATTCAAGCAGTCAAAAGTTAAAAGATATCAAAAATTGAATTTTCAGACAAAGCTAACAAAGTTACATACAAAAATGCATGCAGTTATTATCACAGGATGCAAACGGCCAAATTAACGTGCCATGCTTCAGTCAACTCCTAATATTAAGGTGGTTTGGCCTTTTAAAACATTTTGATACATACAAAGAAACATTTTACATTTTAGAGATAAAATAAGTTGCACCTAGGGTCTTTC
>WEIT01011745.1:0-11338 GCA_013389985.1 Dryoscopus gambensis
TGTGCACAGCTGTGCAGCATTGGTATGGGAGAGAGCACTACTAATCCCCAAGGCTTCATTGCAAAGCATGTGTAAGAATCAAGTCTGGCTTTTGTTGTAAATATCTCTTGATGGTTTGGGCATCTTTAAGTCTTCTGGCATGCAAAATTATCTGTGCTTTGGTGATCAGCTGCTCAGTTTGACTGCAAGGATAGGAACTATGAGTATTGTCCTTTGCCTCTAACACTTCTGTTTTCTCAGCTCAAAATAATGGATTTTGTTCAGGTTCTGCCCTTGCAGGAGGTACTCGACTTTGCAGGAGGTAAATGACCATCCAGGTACAGTTTCCATATCCTCCCATTTTTCTAGCCTCTATGTTCTCTCATCATTTCTCTGCATCATAATTTTTCCCAGCTCAGTTTTATGAAATGTCTTACTCCTTCCCACATGTCTCATTCCTTCATTTGCTTTGCCTCTGCATATCCTTCTTCATATCCTCTCCAAGCTGTTCTTTTGCCCTTTGTTTCTCACTTACCCATCTGGCCCAGCACTTCAACCAATAGCTTCCCATGGCTTGGCTAAACAAGCAAGGCAGAATTTTTCCCAGTGTTTCCTCTATGTCAGTAGACTAAGAAGTAAAAGTGCCTTTTTTAACTCATAGTGAGTGCTGAACCAGATCTGATCTTGTCCAATGCACCACTAATTTGATGCATTTCACCCAGAACTGATTGAAGATTCATATCTTCCTTCCTTCTTTGATCTGAATAATACTAAAATCATTAACATTTTTGGTTTGTGACCTGGAAATTCAGATAAGCCACCAATTCAGAGAGGTTTCTAAAAGAAAAATGCCTTCTTGACCATGTGACTGCTGGGAATTCTTGATAAAAAAGCAATGTCATGCTGAACATACTGAAGCTGTGAGGGTGGTGATGGTTGAGGTGATTGGAAAGGAGAGCTTGGGTAGGTTGCCCCCTTCATAACAGGCAGCTTCTAAGCTCCTGGATACTGACACATGCAGAAATTTTGTATCTCTCTTCTAAAGTCCATCCATCCTGACATGTTTTGAATAAACTTTAGTCTTGACCAAATGGTATTTTTTGATAGAAATCTGGAAAAATATTTTCATGCAAGTTAGTTAACTCGAGAGGTTTCATTGAAGTCGTTGAAAAGGTAATGAAAAATTTCTGGCACTTCTAGAGAGTGCTCCAGAGCAGAACTAACACACTTTTGGAAATTCAGATTTCCACAGATTTCTGTATCGCACCAAAGACTCTGAAGGGAAACCAGGCTGCATTCCTAAGTCAGGTGCCTGAACTTGGTGGCCCACTGCCAGGGACAGCTTTTCCCTTATTTTCTGTGCGACGTCACAGAGAAGTACAGCTTGGTAGCAGTGCACAAGGGAGCAAACTAAAGAGCAAGAGGGCAACATATCAATGTATTTAAACAGCATGGAGGAGAGGCATGGGTGCTTTCTGTTGCTCAGATTCTGGAGCAATCTCAGGCAGTGAAGAGAAGAAGCTAGAGGAGATAATTTTAGCTTTCTAGTAGTTTCAGGGTAAAATGACTGCCATTAAGACACTGTGTTTATAATATCTAGGTCCATTAACCAGATTAATTTGGATTCTGGATGTGAACATAATCTAAGGGTGGTGGTGAGAATATGCAAATAGCTGCTGGCTGCCTGCAAGGCACCAGGTTAGGATCTGTGGAAATCCGAACTTTCAACAAAGAGCTCAGTTTAAAGGTCTAGGACTATGTGTGACTATATATATGGCTTGGAAACATGTATTTATTATAGTTAGTTTTATCTGCAAAACCCTGTGTAGCATAAGCAAAGCCTCATCCAAGAAAACACAGTGTAGGGGTCACCTTACACCCACAAAGTTATCAGCTAAAATATTAGATGATCTGAAAGAATAAGGTCATACAGAGCTCCTGGGAGCTAACTAACCTTTAACTTGTCATGAAGAATAACTCTTCTTTCCCTAGTTGTTCTTTCTTAGATTATCCCGCCTTCAAAACCCACTGCCTTCTCAGTTTTGTTCTCCCAGGGGAAAAATAGCAGTAGTTATTGATTTGCAGCCAATGTGATTTTTTTGTTTGGATTTTTTTGTGAAGAGGTTTATGTTCCAGAATTAGGAGTGGCAGAAGGAAGAGGAAATTTCGCCTGGACAGCAGCATCAGAAAACACACCAAAAAAATACTGGGAAGAAAAGGTTGTACTGACAACTGGAAAAACCAAATTTGTAGCTAATCTAGATGAGTCTGAGGGTGCTGGAGATAATAGAGTTGCACGTTTCCACTAGAGGAGGATCTCTTACTTTTTCTAGATGGGTTTGAATAAACAGCTATTTAACTTTGCTAACGCTAGAGACTATATAGTCTCTAGTTCTGCAAAACTGAAACCTCTTGACAGGATTCTTTTGCTGACTTGTCAAAAATTCCCTTATTAAAAAAAACTCAGAGTTTTTTCCTNTGGACTATGGATTCTTCCAAGAACAGAAGAAATACTGCATGCAGTGTTCGACTGGATTCTTCTAAGTGAGATTGAAAACAGCATACTCTTTGTCAAAATGTCAAAGGAAATATAGAACTGGAATATGTGGCATTTGGGTGTTTCTTCTAGAGCTGCAATTTCCAAGTTAATTTCTTACAGAATTCATTGCAAATACTGGACAGAATAACAACTTTCATCATGTAAGCTAGAACTTTAAAGTCTAAGAAACTGAACCTGGAGACACTGAAGATGTTTAAATCTTTTATTGAATATAGTGGCTTCAATAACAGCCAAGAAATACATGCCTTTCCTTGTAAAAAGGTACATGGAAATAAAATTTGGGATCTCTTTGCTTTGAAAACCTTTAAAACAGGCTTCAATACTGATGTGCATCTTAATTTGTCAAATATCTGGAAAACCAAGACAAATATTTTCTTTAAAAAAAGAAAAAAGAGGTTAAAATCAATAATATCTCAAAGTGGATCCTAAGTGTATATAATATCCTTGAAAAAGTATATTGTACACCTAAACATAATGCAAAAAGTGTCATAGAGTAGATTTAAAAGAAAAGGATTTTGACCAAGTTAAAGCTTTTTGAGGTTCTCCTAAAGTGTTCTGCTCTTCTTTACACTTTCCTCTATTATTTTCAACAGGATGGGACATAGCTGTCATGCAACACAAAGAAAGTGGGTTAATAACAGCAGTTATACAGAATGTTTGAAATAGCAGCATACCGAATGCTCATCTCATTATTTCCAAACTGTACTGTATGTGTCTTTCTTGTGGTAGAGCTCAGATCCATCCCTCTGAAACAGGCAGGAAGTAAGAAAAAGCTTTGTGAGGAATCAGCCAAAGTGTGTGAAGCAAGTAGGACTTAGTTACAACTTTCTTCAAAACAAAACATTCCTATCAGTCCTTTTTGTTTGCTTACACAGCAAAGATGGGATCTTATTCAGCCAGTTCCTGGAAATATAGAGCAGTGGGAAGCATTATTGTATGTTCTCAGAAGTGTTGCTGAAATCAATGAGTATGGTCTGGTTCAGAGCTGATATTTCCTGTTATTTGTTAACTGGACAAACAGCCTTTACAAGCTCTTCTCATTAGGTGCTTCTTTACTGGCATACAGACAAGCAGTTTTTGATTTCTTTGTCTTTTCTCTTTCCTTCTGACTTTTTAAATTTCTTTTTTATTTAATTCATGGTCCAACACAGACACTCTAAATCTCTTTGCTCTGACATGTAGTGCAGCAAAATCACTTGGTGCCCTGTGGATTCTGATGACATGATGGATCTATTGTATCTGTCCAGCTACAGTAACGTTTCCTCAGAGTTCAAGCAGTATTCCGACTGGTTGGCAAACTCTGCATTCAAAACTATTTAGGCACATAAATAGCAATAATTGCATTAATATTTCTGTGTTGTGGATCTAATTCTTGAGTGTTGTAGATCAGCAAAGCTCTAGTGGTGACAAATCAGGGAAATTATGCTGATTTATTTCTTAAGCATCAGGCCATTATTTAAAATGATGATGAACTCTGACACACCTTAGCCATTTCCCTGTGGTATATACCATGGAGTACTATCTTGATGCTATGATGATTTCTGAGCTACATCATTGCTCATCCTTCAGGGGATTTTACCCATAATATAGGAGAATTAATTTTATCCAGACTACTCTCCACATTAGCTGTTCTATCATGTTCATCATGAAATATTGCCTATGCAGGAGCCCTACAGGAAAATGGCAGTATCATTGATACATTTACCAAGCCTACAACGATTTCTGAGAAACTGAAACAGGCTAATGAAATGTATTTGGCTAAAACATCAGAAATTAATCAACACCTGTCCTTAAAGAATTCCACTGGGAAAACATTATGGATTAGTTTGTCTCCATATGTCTCTGCATTGCCTGTGTATATAATACAGTTTCATTTTTTTAGGAAGATTGTTTTGTTAGACACCTGGCCCTTACATGCCAGCTAGAGGTATTGGAACCCATTAACCTCTCTCGTAAAGGCACAAATGTTTCTAATATTTAGACATGATTAAACATTCCCTCTGAAAATAGGGACGTAAAGTGGAGCTGGATTATCTCAGGCTGTATGTTTGAGTGTCCTTTGTCCCACATCTTACAGTGCCATTTGCCAACATGAGCTACCTTTAAGAATGGCTTTCCCAGCACCTGGCATGCAGATCTGGAAATACCATACAAGGGCCCCTTGGGAGGCATCCAGTCAACTAGAAATGGGACCTGGAGAGAATGCAGGGACAGTTGCACCACACTGCAACTTTTGCCTAGGATGTGTACCCAGGTTCCTTTTCCAAGGAAACCAGGGAGCAGGAAGGTAGGGCTGGTTGTCCCTCAGATCTCTGCCATTCAGCTGGGACATGGCTGACATTTGCACTGATGAGGTTGCACTAATGTCAGCACAGTCCCCAAGACTGGAGAGACCAGCTTTAGAGAGTTAATTTGCAGACAAGGACATGAAATCCCTGCCTTTGACAGAATAGCCTGCCCTTACACTTAGTGGAAGAGAGGCATCTCCAGAGAGTGAGCCATCTGACCTATTTCTTATGCACCCTCCTGGCACCCAAGTAGAGGATGGTTCTGTTAGTCAGTGACCAAAAAAAGCCTGAACATTTGAGATACATAAAGATCTGCCAGGGGACTTGCCTTACTGAGAAACTGACAAGGAGGTCTTCATCTGAAGCACCCACTTTGGCTTCAGCCTAACGGTGTTGTGGAGATACTGTGGCTGGCCAAACCTCTTGTGGTGCGTTTTGTTATTTTTCTCTTGATTTTTGATGGTTGTTTTAAAATGGTTTAGTCCTCTCCCCTCTCTCTCCCCCTCGGGTGGTGGGTCCCAAGCCCAGGTCCTTCCCCTGATTTCCCTTCTATTCTCCTCCCTTCCCTCCCTATCCATCACCCGGGGTTCCTCCCCTTGTTCCAGCACCTTCCCTATCCATCACCCAAACCCCTCCTATAACCCCTGTCCATCTCCCTAGAACCCTTCCCTTCCTTCCAGAGAATTCTCTAATTCCCATTATTCCATTGGTTTTCCCTGATATCAGTTGGTATCCTGCATTGATTATATATCCATATGTTCCCTCCCTAAACTCCTCCTTGTGTGTGCCCTCATTGGTTGTACCCTTTCCCTGCCTACTGTATCCGCCTCCCTTAAAATGTGTGTGTCATCCAGTTTATTCGGTTCAGTTGCGCCTGACCCGGTTCGGGGAAATAAAGGACTCTCTGGACTTGTTGGTGTGGCTGGCCCTCTTTCACCTCCTTTGCTGCTGGAACTCGTCCCGGGTACACCTGACGGCCCGACACAAGGGGCAGGGCTCGCTCTGCCTCTTAGCCGCTACCCAGTCTCTGGCACAGAGACACAGGGGCGGCCCCATGTGCCGCGTGGCCCGTGCGGAGCTAGCCAGGGTTGAACGCAAGGCACGGGTCACCGTGACACAAACCTTTTTGGGTGCAATCAACAATGTGGAGTCCTTGGCCCTCTGTTGCTGAGGACAAGTTTCTTTTCTTTACTCCCAGCTGCCTTCTTCCAAACCAAGATCAATGTACAAAAGGGAAAAACTGGGACAGAACAACATCTCCAACTCAAACTACTGTGTTTTTTAAAGAATTCAGGTGATAACAGAAGGTGCTCTTGATGGATTATGTTATTGTACTAGACTTGTTAATGGTTTAATTTCTTTTGTAGGGTTGTTTGGTTTTTTTTTTCAAGTAGGATTCAATTTTATTAGCATTGAGTACCTTAAATGTAATCTGCAAGGCAGGAAAAAAATAGTAAAAGTGACTGGTTTTAAAATTAAGCTAGTTTGAGTGTTCTTCAACAGTATGTAAAATTTTTGTTACTAGAGCACTCAACATCAATACAGAGGCAAATAATCATTTAATAGGCATTTAAGCATTTAAGAATCCATAGGCTAGTTTCATCTTTAGTAGGATCAGTAAAATCACTTGTACTGCATACGGCTTCCTCTGTACAGCAGTTCACATGAAGTACTCAGAAATGGGGACGTTCTCCAGTGTGTCTGCTTTTAAATGTTCCTGTTCCTCCTGCCTGCCCAGGCAAAGAAGTAGGAAAATAGAGCAAGGTAACAACAGTAAGAGTAATGACAATGTAACTTAGAGTAGTTAAAAGGTAGTAGAAAGGATGGCAATAAAAACAAATACTGAATGCATACACACCTGTAGAGTTGTAATGAAGCCCAGTGGTGTGGTAGGGCATGAAATGATGCTGCTGTTGTCCTAGCTCTCCAGTGAAGCATGGGATGAAATCCTACCTGGAGCTGAGCAAGCCTCCTCTGCCTTATTTTAGTATTCTTCATTGGTACAGAAAAGTACAGTGCAAAGAAAATATATTATCCTATGGTCTTCTCCTGATGTCTCCAAACCTCCCTGTATCTTGTCTATGCTTTTTCCATTATCAACTACCTGATAGCTGGTAGGGAAATGTAAGTCTTTCCCTTACAATAGAGGGGAAGTAAAACCTTGTTACCAGTAAAAGCTATCTCTTTAAAAGACATTTAGCATTACAGCTCTGAGATTTCCCTTGGCAACTGTTAAGGCAGGCTGCCTAGTGGTATCCACACTCCTAGGTGAGGGTTATGGGATGCCTGTGTAGTGCACGGGAGCCATGCAGAGAGGACATTAAGCTGGCAAGAGATTTTACAGCAGTAATGTCACTATTGCCTCTCAGGATCAGATGTGCTGATGTTCCTGCTGGAAAGAGGTGCGTGTCTCTTTTGGAGGTTTTAAAGCTGAATTCACAGCTTCACAAAGCACAAGAGTGAGTTTCTAAATATCATTATTTAAAGTGCTGAAATTCCCAGCTGAACCCCCACCAAGTCAGTTGTCTTGCATGGTGGCCCTAAAGGACTTCCCTTCCTTTCCTCTTCCTCCTCATCCCAGAAATGAGGGATAATCATTCTGAGCACACACAGGAGAGCCAAGCAGCACCCACCAAATACAGCCTCAGTATTTGAAGTAGGTTTAGATCATTTCGGATATAGAGGGGAAATGAACCCAAGACCAGCACAGCCTCAGAAAGTGCATTGACCAAGAGGTGATCAGATACATTAGCAGGAAGTGAGAAAGAGAAGTCTGGCTTCTTCTAGAGCAAAGAGGCTGCTGCACTCTTCATAGCTGCACTCTGAAGACACCAACTAATTTAAGTCCAGAAGGTGGAATATGTGTAGGAGAGTGTGTGGAATATATGTAGGAGTATGTGTGTGTCCTCATCAGAGACATAACTGTGTAGCTTCTTAGCATTGATATATTGAGGAGTATTCTGCTCATGCCCAAAAAGAGATGTCTAAATGTCATACTACCTTTAAAAATGAGAAAGTCTGGGCAATAACTAAGAAAATGGGTGTCTAATTAGCACCCAGATTAGACATATTCCATTTTCCTACATCCTTTTGTGCCTCTGGTGTAGTAAATTAAATGACAGTTGGCATTTCTCCATTTTAAAGTTGTTTTCTAAAACATGTATGAATGCATATATATATATATATATATTTATATTTATTGGCACACTGAAAGTTTTCTGCTCTCATTTCAAATTTTTCCTCAAGTCTCTCTGCTTCTGGATAGCCAAAATCCAGCAACTGTGACCCATGAAATCTTATCCCTTTCTCTAAATCTTCAATTGCTCTGTTTAAGATGTGCACATGGGGATGCAAAGACAGCTGTTATTTTGTTCCCAAAACATTGGAGACTGTTGTGGAAAAATACTGAACAGATTTCTCTCATTGCTACTTTCATGCTGTTTCTTCTGCTTGATTTTTTTCTTGCCTTAATCTTCCCTGTTCAACAGCTTAAAATTAGAAGTACTGGTTTTTTCTCATTATATATAAGAAAACTTAAAAATCCCACTACTGCTTAAGAGATTCCTTTTTATGGACTACATATGTTTTTGGCATAGTGTAACATACTGATGCCACAAGCTATTTAGTTAAAACACTGAATGTAGGGAAAACAATGTAGGCTTAGTTCTATTGCATCAAATTCTAGCATCTGAATCACATTTTTCCTAATCTCTCTGTAGACAGAGAATATGGTAGATATCCTCCCAGAGTGATTGATTTCCTCCTAAAGTCCAAATTATTCTTGGAGATGCCTACAACTCATCGTAGACAACATCAAAGTGTGGGATGTAGTACCCTCAGTTGGGTGTCTTGCATTAGAGGGGGGAATTTGGATTTTGGGTGCCCCTGCTGCTCCCTGCTCCAAACAGCATCCCATGTCACTGAGATATTTCACTAAAACAGATGCTTGCTTTCAGACCCAGAGCCTTTGCCCATTTTTCTGGTAGTTATGCTACTGTAAACATAACAATAAATGGGAATAAACAAATAAATGCAGAAACACAGCAGAATTTCTCCCAGTTGGACAGCTAGACACATTTTGTTCTAACTGGTGCTAATACAAATAACTCGTTTCTATTGACAGAAATTGCCCTCAGTTCAGCTTGATGGAATTATAAAGGGATCTGTACTGTTCTCCAGGGTCTCTTCAGATTCAGAAATTTAAAAGAAATCAAGAGTTGCCATTATCATTTTTATATAATTTTCAAAATGATATGCTATGTCAATCTAATGAAACACTGCACCAGTGTAGTAGTGGGGAACAACATGACAAAATTATTTCTTACATAGCTCTGCAAATGACTGACTACTCTTATTTTTGGGATTTAAAATGATAAAAAAGATAAGTGTCTAAAATTTTGCAAGTAAATAAAATAGAAACTGACAGGTAAAATTATTTTATATTCTTGAAAGGTATATAAAATCTCCAAAGTGGAGAGCTCTATAAACAGAAGACATGATTTTAAAAGAAAATAATGACGAAATCTGCTTTTTAACCTAGTAGCAGCTGATGTCCTGCAATTATCCTCTACTCATTGCAATCTGTGAATGTTGCAGTCGGCTTCTGTTGCTGTATAATTTGCATTCATATTTTAGCATACTTTCTTTTATATAGCAGAAGCAAGGTGTGAGCTCAGACTCCAAAGCCAAGTGTTGATGCTGGTGTTTGCAGGAACATGAGCATCACAAAAAAATTGATGGATTTTTTAACAGTCATTCAGACTGTTTGAATGTATGGGGCTCAGATCCAGAAAAGCTGGATACAATCCTTCAGACTCCTGCAGGTTGTTGGGAAAATTTGCCCAAAACAGAGATGGATCCTGAGGATGGTTTGAGCTACTTCTGCTTTTGTTTAAAGTTAGTAAATGCTGACTTCTGTTTTCACAAATGAGATTCAGCTTGCTTTGTCTAAGCTGCTGACAACTCAAATATGCTTTTCAGCCCTGAGTCCTCATATTTCCTCTGTAAAGCCAGAACACTGCTTTTTTAATGAAACGTGCATTGCACTCTTTCAGGTTCTGGTGATACTGAGGACTGTTTGCAGACACAATTTAAGGATCCCTGCAAGATTTAGGCACTTAACCTGTCTGTAAAATTCAGCGGTGCAGTTAAGCACACTCACAGCAAGAGCCAGTGTTGTTTGCATAGACAAAAGTCAGGCACAATCCTTTTGTGGCCCTCTAAATGTATGTCTAAAATGGATACATAAGCCCTCCCTCCTGAGGCCTTCTGGTGCTCCTGCTATGGAGGAAACTGATAATTTAGGTATTTACTTAAAGAAAAACCTTCCTGGTATTTTGAGTACACATCAAGTTCCTAAGCTAGGAGCAGAAGGCATCCCCTAACACAAGTGTGCTCGGTGTCCAGGGCAGCAGTCACAGGCAGCTTGTGACAAAATCTCTTCTTAGATATGGTTGCCCCCATTCAGTTTCTGACAGTTAGATCCAGCAGAGGTCTGAGATTTGAGCCCCCCTGAAGGTTAAGGCTCCTGAGGTACAGCAATGCCAACACCAAAAAGTGGTTCATTTCAGTTTTGCTCTTCAGCAGGGAGAGTTAAAAATGAGCATAGGAAGGCTTTTGATAATTTTAAAATATTAATTTTATTCATAGCAACACAGAGGCCAATGAAGAGTGTGGTGACAGCCTGGAAGGTTGAAAGCTTGGACTACAATTTGCAGTCACCAGTATTTCATGGGTATTTCTTCTTTTTCTTTCTAGAGTGGAAGACAAAGGTTAGGCCGGCCTACCATACTCTCGTGAGTGCTGCAGCAGTAGCTCCTGTGCTCCATCACTATTTGTTTTATTTTTCAGCACCTAAAAGAACATCAGAACAGACTTTGAGAATATTTCTTCTAGGACAAGGAAGGGAAGATGTAGCAAAACTGCAACCTTCTGCTAATTTATGTTTATATTGTCATATATTGTATTTCATATACAAGAAAGGGGGGAAAGACCTCTTTGAAGGCAAACTTCTGTTTAGTAATTTCAGCACAAAAGAAGAGATACTTCAGGGTGTCCAGGACACTCATAGGGATCTGGCACATATTACAAGTGCCACTGGAGAGCTGCGCCATTCTGCAGGAGCAGCTGTGGAGGATGCCAAGGCATGTACCAAAAAGCACCAGAAAGCTAACCTGTCCTTTTCTGGTCACCACCATCCAGCAATATCTTCCTCAGTGCAAATCAAAACGAGATTATCCTGTCTGAGTTCTGTGACCTGCAAGAGGGCTTTTTGAGAAAAGAGTCCAAAATGCGGCAGTACTGAGGGCTGGGGAGCAGCCATTCAAGGGTATCCTTAGGAAGATTTGCTACATTTCTACTCTTTGGAAATAGTATAAATGCTATGTCAGTGACACTTAGGTGTCATTTAGACCTTTTCATACCTTGCTTAGTATGTTGGAGGGGTTGGATGATGGTTCAATTACATAGTGCTCTGCCAGATGCTTGCTCGAATAGTGATGTTGAATTCATA
>WEIT01011745.1:13376-23830 GCA_013389985.1 Dryoscopus gambensis
ATTGCAGGGAGAATAAGATCTTTGGAACTGAGAAAATGATACTGAAATTGTTTTTAGAATTGCAAACACTCCCCAGTGTTCAGACTCCCTTTTCAGCAGTGTTTCCTAGCTAATATTTACAAGGTTTTCAAACTGAAATTTTTAATTGAAAGGAATTAAAACTTCAGTCATTATTTTGAAGCATTTTGATAATATTTTACTTTAAATGTAGACTTGCAGTTCCTGGTATGCTTGACACAAACTGTGGACATAGCAGTATTAATGGCAACTAGTTTTAAAGCAAAGATTTGAAGATCAAGTTTTTCTAGCAACAACTGTATGTAATTGGGTAAGATCTCAATCCTCTCAGCCTGATAATTTTAGGTGTTGGAGCAATTCACGTTTAAGCCAGCTTTGGCAAAAGCATCTAGCTACAACATACCTTTTTGTCTCATAAATGCCTTACACACAGCTGAAGCTCCTTCAGCTCCATGGTTAATGTAGACAAAATGAGGAAAAATGTTCCTTTCATTTCCTCTCCTTTGTGCAAAGGCCAAGGTTTAACATACAAAGAAGAATAATTTAGAATAATACCTATTTTTGTAACAGGCAATCAGGAGAGCTCCTCTATACAAAGAATCTTAACAGGAGAAAACAAAAAGAACAGAATGTTAAAAGCACTAAAACCTAAAGGAACGTAATAGTGACCCAAAAACAGCCAAACAGATTAAATTATACAAATATGTGATCTGTCCATTAAATTTTTCCACCATGAAATGAACAGCATTTCTATATGATAAGACATGACAGTTGAGCAATCATTTATTTCTGGCATTGCTCAGTGTGCAGTAGAAGTACAAGTAGAAAAAATATTTTTTCACTGAGTAGTTTGATAATAAACAAGGCGTTATCCTGGCAATGAAAAAAATAATTGCAAATTGTCGAAGTTGGGTAGGGGACTGGGTGAGGGGTTGCCAACAAATTGTAATGGAGATATTTTTGAGCCTTCAGGTGTAAGTAATTTTCTCTACTGGCTTTTAGAGAGAGATGTTTCAAAAGTAGCAGCTAAAAATAAAAGGACATCATTATTATTAAACACCATCAAGCTGACAGACACTTCTGTATTAAGATGCAAATAAAGTCTTCATGTCACAGATGATGACTCCTGTTATTTTCAGTTCTTTGCCAAACTTGAATTTTTTAGGCCAACAGTTTTCACAAGAAGAAAGTGCCTCAGTTTGAACACGTTTGTTTAAACTCTGTGTAATGCCATTCGGCCTTTTCAAATGGTGGGATTAAGGAAAACTAATCTTTTGTTTTGCTCATCACAAGTTTTAGAATGCTTTTTAACTGAGAGATCCTAGCATTGCCACACGACTTATCCCAGATGACATTCACTTCTACTGACTTGGTATCAAAGCTGTTCTTTGTGCAATCCTCATGCAAGTTCATTGCCATCTCAGCTTCAGTTTCAGCCAAGGCTGAGGTGTTCAACACCTTCTTTGCCTCTGTCTTCACCATATGTGTCTCCCAAATCTCTGTGCTTAGTGGAAGGGTTAAAGTAGGCAAAGGAACAGCAGTGCAGATGAGTTGAAGGCTATTTGAGAGAACGTGAGCAACAGAAGACTTTTCTCTATCATATTCAAAAGACTCTGCAAAGTGGGGGAAGTCTTTGACACCTGAAAAACTGCATCTTCTCTCCAGAGAGTTGAAGTCTGCATCAAAATACAGACATGAAATGTTGTAAAAGCAGTGAAAAGTCTGGTATTTTCTAAGTGTGTTTTCCTTTATACTCATCACCATTTTATGATACTGTTTTTGTAGTTTGGATTGGTGAAGTCTTGGAGCAAGCATTTTCCCTTATCTAAGTCTCAAAAAGGCATCAAAGTGAATAGGGAATCTGCGTGGAAAATGGTTTGATATGTTCATCAGCTGAAACTGAAAGAGCAGTAAAGTTCAAATAGTGATGTTAAAACGGTAAGCACCTTCTAAAGGAATTTTAGTTCCATCTGGTTTAAAATGGAAGAAATTATGCTGTTATGGCTAAAAGCCCACAGTTTTGCTCTCTTAAATACTGGGAGAAAAAGGAATGTTCACCTCCTTTCCCCAGGCTCAAATTCGTCACAGCAATGCGGACGAAAGGAAAGGAGGTTGACCATCTGGTATCGTTCCAAAGGACAGGAGACAGGCCAGTGCTGGAGATTAAAAAACTACCACAGTCCATTATCCAGTGGGAAAGAACAGGAAGTTGGATATGGAGAAAATAAATATGGAAAACTGACCTAAAGGCTTACATGTGATCAATTCCAATTTCACAATCTTCTGAATTGTAAGTCAAAGAATACACTTGAACACTTTCTAAATCTGGACTTTGTCTACCAAAAGATCTGATCTCTACAAGCATTTTATTCACAAGAGACAAAAAGAATTGATGCTATGCAATGAGTAATGCAGTTACTCACATTTCTTACTATCCAAGTAAGATAGTAAGAAAGTCTCAAGCAGGAGAAAGTATGAAAGTAATTGATGAAAATCAAGCCCTTTTGGATGCTAATATCTAGGCAATTGTTGAAAAAGAAATTTATGATCAATAATCACAAATACAGTAGGCAGCTGAAGAAGAATCAATTCTTACAATTCTGAATTTTAGTAACAGTGAAAATGTCAAAGAGACTGAGAAATCCTTTCTTTTACCAGTAAATTGACTTAAAAATAAATGACTGATAGAGGTTGAATTGAATAATAATTGCAGTTAAATAGTCTAATATGACTAAAGACAATATGTTCTTCAACAGAAGAATTACCTACTTATGCGCTATTGTGAAAAGGCAAATTGGATATAAAAGCTGTTTCTCAACATCACTAATATTTATCTAAATAGAAAAATTCCCTAAGCTCAAAATGGCACTAATAATTATATGCTTCTGTAAAGGAATTCCACACCAGATTAACATTAAAAAATACACCAAACTTTTAAATTCTTGACATGTTACTTAACGTGAATTTGTGGATGAACTGAAAAAACCCACATTCTTGATTGTTCATTATATTGTCTTAGCGGTCTTAATAAATGTGATGGCCTAGTTTGAGACAATTTGTTCACAGGCCTTATATCTAATCTCCCTTTATTTATGAACAGTTTTTCCCCTGAAGTTCTTCAGGGAATGAAATGCTGAGATTGGAAATCTCCAGAAGTGGATTGACAAAAAAACCCCAACAAAACACCAATCTATGCTACAAAACATACCCGTTTTGTGTATCTCTGTGCTGAATCCTTACACTGACTCCTTGGTCAAGATATATCAAATGCACTTGCAGGCCTGAGATGGCTCTTTGTTGAAATTTAATTCCACCTCACATACAGGTTTTCGGAAGAAAAAGTACAATCAAGATAATTAATCAAACCTCTGTAATGTAGTGTATAAGTAAAATAGGCCAGTACCATTACTGGATTTCACATGAAACTGGCCTGGTGTAAATCCCACCAGTATAATTACAGAGAGGCCAGATGATCACCAAGTGATGCAGTTCATCACTCAACACTCACCATACTTGAATTCTGCAATAAGCTATTTTCTTGCTATATAGGACAAGAAGCTATTTGCTCATTTTCTTGGTTTTGGAATATTTCAGATTCCTCTACTAAACTGGGACAAACCCAAGAACCTTAAAGGCAGTAAAATGAAACAAACAAACAACCTCTGTCCCCTACAAATATAGCTCTAGAGTAGTGGAAATTCTTACTTTTAGATGCTGATCTAAAAAAATCTTACTTTTCATTGTAATTGCATTTCAGAAGAAAAATATTTCTGAAATGAAGAAGCAGAGCACTTCTTTTTGAAGACGCTGGAACAGGATATTAAACAAATGTCAAATTTTTTTGACTTGGAATAAAATACCGAAAGCAATCCATTGTCATAAAAAAGTATGGTTTTGAAAAATTGGCATTTTCAAACTAAAAAAAAAAAAAACAAAAAAACTTTCTCGTATTTCATATTCAGCTCTACACACATCCAGGATGCATTGCAATGTGCTGATTCTTGTGTGATTGTGTACATGCATTAGGAACAAAATCAGCCATGGGCTGACAACCAGATGACCTCCTATGATTTTGAACTTCTAAATGTAAAAAAAAAACAAAATGAAGACCATCAAAAGGATATCTCATACTGTAATATCCCTTTCAGGGAGTTTTTAAAATGTTTTTCTTCTTGCTTCTGTCTGGAATACCACAAGATGTCTACCAGAGCATGTTCCTTGTTAAACAGATTAATTTCCTGCACTATCCCCATTACTTTTTTGATATATATTCAATTACATATCTATTACTAGGTGTATTTCAATTATGGAGGATGATACCACAACTTGAAGAATTATGAACTGAGAGCTTAATCAGCCAACTAAGTACCTGTGAATATAATTTGTAAGTATAATGAGTTAATTTTTTCTCTATTCTTAACAGCTTCATGTCCCCAGTAACTGCAGTGCTCAAGTGGAAATGGGAGCCGCATGTGGCCCTGTATCCCAACAGCAGCCAGCAGGTCACAGCAGATTGCACAAGTGCCGAGGTCAGTTCTCTCAGAGTGAGCTGGCTCCTGCCTCCTCATTCTCCTTGGTAAAACATCAAACAACTGAGTGTCATGGTTTGACACTGGACACAATGCCAGTGCCCCATGAAAATATATATTTACTAATAATGGTTGTGAGATGTGACTAGGAACAGAGCAGAGCAGGCTCAGACTTAGATATAAGAAAAAAAGAAGCTTTATTAATTTACATTAAAGGAAAGAAACACACAGGGAACAGAATGAAAACTCTCCAAAACATTCCTCCCCCTCCCAACTTCCACCCTTCCCACAATCAGACAAAACCTTGGATTTCCTGATCAGTTAACAATACTCAAATAATCAATTCTCAGTCCATCTAAGAAGAGAGGAGTCTCTCTTGTAAACCATAGTGTCCTTCCATGTCTGGTGCTCTCACCACCATCCATGGACCGAAACTGCCCTCAGGATTCAACGATGCTTTGCCAAGTAGCAGAAGCTCCTTTTTTTGGGACAAACAGTCCCCCCCATTTTATAACCCCTGGGGCCGAGGGTTTCTTCCTTCTTCCTCCACTTAGGCTGGGCATCACTGCAGCAGGTCACCTTATCTGGCATCCAGCCACTGCATCCACCNGCTCCAGGACTCCCCCACAGCCGGGAACCTCCCCCGCTCTGCTCTTCGACTGGCACAGACACAGTCTCTCTCTCTCTTGGCGGGGTGGGGGGGGGAGAAGTAGAGAACCATCTCCTCATCTCTCCACCCATCCATCCTGCAAAAGCTGGCTCAGTCCATTCCCTTCCACCTCTCTCTCTCTCTCTCTGGCTCCGGCCTACCTCTCTCCTCAGGCCGCTGGCTGCCCCTCCCCCACCCAGGCCCAGGCCCCACACTTCAGGCCCAGGCTGGGCGGGGGAGGAGATCTGCTCCCTTCAACAGCCGGAACACAAAAGGAAGTTCCTCTGGGCTTCTCTCCTTTATCTCCCCATGTTCTCAGAGGTGACAAATCTCTTCAGTGGTCACACCAGGTGTCAATATTCTCTCTGACCACTGATTGGCCTGACTATAACTTCCTCAAAAAACTCACCTCCTGTCAAACCAGGACACTGAGCCAAACAGCAGCCAAATTTTTCTTGAAAAGGAAACATGGGGCAAAAAATCTGCCAATTTTATACCCTCCTGACCTTGGAACTCCAGGAAAGAGGTCAAAATATCACAAACAAATTTTTAAGGCAGTCCAAATGAAATGTTGATGAGATGGTTTCGCAATGACTACTGAACTCTGGTGCATCCCAAGGCAGAACCTTGATCTTGGCAGGGATGGGAAGGAGCTGGCATAAGGTAAGCTGTGCCCAGGACACCCAGTCCTCCCTTGAGCCACAGAGTACTTGGCTCGTTGCAGTTCTTTTTCTACACAGGCAGTTTACAGAATCCAACTGCACAGGAAAATTGGATGTCAGTGGATGTTGCACTCCTTATTTTCCTCTTTCTGCTAATGGAAATTTCTTATCAGTCTGATGCACAAAATGGCAGGCATGACAGTATGCTATCAGAGCTGGCAGACTGGAGGAGCTGAGGACATCTTGTCATATGTCATTTTGGACAAGGGAGAAGTGGCACAAAGCAGCATGGTTAAAAGTCAATTTTCACATAGAGAACTCAGGAAAGGAAACCTGGCTGACAACAAATGAATTGGAGGTAGGAGGGAACACCAGTCTGTCACCACAGACACATATTGTCTTCCATGGGAATACAGCTGAAGAGGAGGAGAGGATGGAGGACCAGGGTTTGCTGAGAGCGGAGCAAATGGCTCAGGCAGTGAGCAGGCAATGCCACCCAGTCATCAATAGGACAATTTGCAACGTAATTTTAGACTATGCCTTCACATTTTCTTGTCCCAGTCATGTGATAAAATAAGAATAAACCTTCTTTATAAGTGATGCTTTGTTGTCATTTATCTATTTGTTTATACAGCACAGCTGACATGGCTCCATAAACAGTGTGCTGTGGCTAGTGATGAAGCTGAAAAATATGTGCCAAAGCAAGAGGTGAACGACATTTTTAGAGTCACTAAATCTTTTCTGTTGAGTTTTAATTTGGAACAGATTTCTTGTCATTATCATACTTATTATTACTTTATGTTGTACATTGTTATTGTATTTTTATGACTGTGATGTATAGAGCTTGTCACAGAATAAAAGGTGTCCCTTTCCCCACAGAAGGTCACTACTTAAATTTAAGACAAAGATTATTAATAACATCAGAGAGATGAAGAGGCTCCTTCAAGGAAACAAGTTCTAATTGGCAAGATGGGAGGGAATTTCAGATTTCCAAAAAAGAGAAGCTTTTCCACAGCTTTGTATAGATATTAGGTAAAGGAAAATTAGAGGAAGTATTCTGAATGACAGCAAGATAAAGTAGATGTTTATGGCATTATGTCCACAGCATGGGAGAGAATGGAAGCAAGTTATCACAAATGTGTTCAGAATTTAGCAAGCAGGATATTGGAAACAGTAGAGCAATCAAAGATAGCAGTGGTCTTCGAAGAGCTGAATGACAGATGACAGGCAGAGTAGGGCTTGGCTGTGACAGGCTTTGAAAATAGACACGTCATTTAAATTTAGTGAGATAAGAGAAACAAGATGCAAAGACATGGGAAATAACAGGTAAGTGGGAGCACTCTGAACGGGTAAGAGGAAAATGTGTTTATCAATGCAGGAGGAAAAATATGCTGCAACAAGTAGGACGAGTTGATAATGAGAGCTGTAAAAGAGACTTAGCCATGTGGATGGAGATTGCAAGCACGAAACTGATGCAATTGCTGCTCAGGGTGAAGTTCAGGATGTCTGGACATGCAGAGAAGCTACAGATGAAGTTGATGATCAAGCTAGGGACCCAGAAATGGGTACTACCTGAAGGAATTAATAATAAAAGAAGGCAGTGATAAATCTCTCTGGTAAGCATAGGTGAAAGCTGCACATCCATGGGGAGGTGTCAGAGGAACAGGCTGAGATCGTAGTGTGTATCAATAGAACAAGGCTAGTTAGAGACGTGGGCTGCCTTTCTGGGGACTGAAGGAAGATCCAAGGGAAGACAGTCACTGCAACCAGAGGAAGACAGTGCTTTTTGGAGGAATAAGTCATGAAAAAGATGACAACAAGTCAGGAAAGATACTCCTCTAGCACAAATGCCAAGCTCCTCTGTGAGGAGTAGCTGAGTAAGAGCTTAAGGAAATGGCGTAAAAGATGGAAACCACGTCCAGAACAAGATACAATCAAAATTTAGAAGGGGCAGGGCAAGGGACAATAGTTGTAGGAGGCAAGCAAAATTGAAAGAAATGTTTTAAGATGGATGAGATGGAAAGTTTTCTGCATGTTGAGAGAAGATGTCCAGGGAAGTGTGAGAAGAAAGGGTAAGTGTAAATGAAGGGATAAGAAAAGTTCTGGGGTCACCAGTAAGGACTTGCCAGGAGAAGTGAATTTTAGCATTGTCCTAGGTACTCTGTTCTGCCTTAGTGATGTATTATTCATGGGTTTGTGAGCTGCTTAACTTGACTACTATCCAGTTTTCCCCCTGCAGAGCAGAAAGAATCATAAAAGTTTTTTTTTAAAAAGTGAATGGAGTGTTTTGCTAACTCTCATTCTGATTCAAAGTCAAAGGCCAGTCAAAGAAAGAAGATAGTAGAGGATAGTAGAACCAGTATATATGATTGCTTGTCACAGTTTAAAGGTCAGTCATGATGCTGGATTGTCAGAAGATTAGATCCTATACAGGAGAAACTGAAGTGATAAAATGACATTTTTAACTACACACAATGGAAATGACAGTGACTTCAGTGAGCTGAGTGCCATCATTTTGCTGCTGGCTTTATAACAATTTCTGTCTTGGAGAAAGAAGTTAGGAGGGCTTGGATCAATGACTATGGCTCCAAAATCATACAAATGTATAGCTGTTTTGCTCTTGAAGACCCAGTGGTGCAATGATAAAGTCAGTGGGTGATACTACTGATTTCCACAAAAAGTTATCCTCTATGATTTAAGGCAATGTCTGCATTTTACCAGATGATCTGGTAGATAGAGAGATCCAAACAATACTGATTAATCTCTTTCAAGTTGGGGTGAGTTTCCACTCCATGCTGACCCCTATATCACCTTGGTCCTTGACCATATGGAAGGCTGATGAAGTAGTACCTCACATCTTTTTAACTCTTCTGAAACCAGGAGAGAAACAGGAAGTTTCAAAGGGAATTGGAAAAGGAAGTACTAGATAAGGTCAAACTCTGAGATGTCTGAATTAAAGCAGTTGTATAATTTATTTTGAGCATTAATCCCTTATCTAAGCATGAGACGCCTTAAATATAACCCTGTCACTTAGCTGTTGGTAGTGGGGGCATGGGCTTCCCTTAGGTATGGTGCCACATTTGCCTGTCCTGATGAAGGTCTCTGATGTTCTGTGAAACCTTGAAAGTCTCCAGGGCGTATGTGTGGACNAAGGAAACCACATTTGAAATCAGATTTTTTTTTCTCTATTCATTTTCTCTGTCCTTTTCCAGAAGAAAATTGGAGATTTCTTATTTTGGAGACAGCACAGTTTTACTCTGAAATACAATGGTCATCAGGATTCAGAGTTAACGGCTAAACCGGAACATGTTGTTTGTTATTTCAATGCAGTTTCATTCTCAATTTTTAAACACTGAGCTGGCACTTCTGCAATGTGAGTTATCGTCACACTGGCCCATTCACTAGGTACCTCTCTAGTAGTGCCTTTTCCTGTTGTTTGATCATAAGAGGAGCCTACATAGACACTCATCTTATGGATGATTATTTTGGAGTAGACGAATTAAATCTATGGGTTGGATTCCTTTTTTCTCCAACCACAAATATCTATGGCAGAGATATTTATTTCTGAATTAATTGCATTAGACTCCATTTGTGCTCACTGGGGAGAAGTAAGGACACAATTAATTTGACCTATTTTGCTCTAATCTCATTTGAGTAAGATAAATTTTGACCTAGGGGTGCCTATTAAGGGAGCTTATGGAGATAAGAGGAGATGTAAATGCCCCTGCTCTGGATACCTGAAAGTGTCACACTTTAAATGTATAAATAGATCTGCCTGTAGCCAAATTTCAGAGATTCATTAGGTCACTGGTAAGATCTGATTAGCTCTGATGGTCTGGGGGGTCTAAAGGGCATGGTGATCACACATCAGCACTCAACCACAGGCTGGCATTGGACACTGCTAACTTCTGTCTTCCCCTTGTTCCTCCCACGGCACGTCTGGCTCAGAAGAGGGGACATTAGGTGGCCAGAGGGCACAGTGTCCACAGCTAGGGACAGCATGCAGGTGACCATGTCCCTGATCACAAAGGGTTTGATTAACATGGGAAAGATTCTCACTGTTCACTCCCACAGTTCCTACTAGTCAAACGGGAGGTGCTGTCCCCTCACGGGTGGCAATGATGTGCCTGGGACAGATAGGTAATGGAAGGCCTCTGGCTTGTGAGAGAGGAGAAAGGAAGCAGGCATTCCTAATGCAGGTCTGATGATCGTGAGAAATCCACTCCAGAAGACTCCATGGTCTGTCCTCAGTTCCTTCCCCTTTCAGTGGCTGTGCTGGAGGTGCCTTTTCAGCTCTCCTGGCTCTGCTGTTTGTGTACCTGCTGAAGATCAGAAACCTCCAACAGGGCAGCAGAAGTAATCATCCCTCGCTGTTTTTTTTATTTATCAATTACCATTTGCGCCTACAAGACAAAATTAACAACTCCAGTTGCCAGTGGATGCAAGCTGGAGAAAGTGATGAGCACATGAAACTTTTTAGACCTAAGCTGGAAACAGAGAATTTAGCCAGACTTAGGAGATCTCTGCCTCACATGGGATAGAGATATTACTGATTTGGGTCTCCTTTCTGTGTCTTTGCTCTTTTTTTTTTTTTTT
>WEIT01011745.1:23866-45891 GCA_013389985.1 Dryoscopus gambensis
TCTTACAAACAGAACTCAAGAGAAAACCTGTATGGAAGTACTGGTCTAGAGCATAAGGAAACACTCAGGGAAAAAATGACGTTTTAGAGACCAGAGTGGTAGCACTTGTCATGGAATTGCCCAGGGAACAGCTCATTAACTGAAGTAAATTGAAGTGTACACTCTCAGTGGTATACCTGTATAGATACAGTAAGTGACTAGTACTTAATTACTTTGTGTGTTTAAAAGGGAGTCTCTAACAATGAGAAAACTCCCCCATGATCCACATTCTGCTTTGGGATAAGCCAAACCAATAGGGAAAAGCTTTTGGTGTTTATCAGCATTCCTATGTAATATTTTTGCACTCCATTACCTATATCTAGCAATCAGAGATTAATTTCCTCATGCTCACACTTATCAGAGAGCCTGCGTTGTTTCCAGCTGGGTCAGTCCCCTGCACTGGGTCACTGTTGATGCTTGGGAGCAGGGCAAGAACAAGAGCTGGTTTTCAGCTGAGAAGGGGAGACATTTTCTTTTTGGCAATGTCTAATTGGGAGGGTTAATTAAACTGTTAATTAAGGGTGGGCTGCCCTCCACAGCCCCTGCCATGCTTTTGTAAGTAAACTGCTCACTACACTATGATTTGCAGGAATACCAGTTCTGGTGTGTGGGAATTGATTGGGACAGGGAGCAAGGGAGAGCATGGCAAATGTGAGGACATTAGCCCAGAGCCATAGAATCATTTAGACTGGAAAAGACCCTTAAGATCATTGAGTCCAACCATTAAACATGGTGTTTGCATCAGGTTTCAAACCAAGTTTGCTTATATCATAATTAGAAATATTATTAGAGATTTAAAAAAATCTGAAATTTCAAATGCAATTAGTGCTGCTACTCCTATTTATATTTCTCCATTTTTCTCATTATTCAAAAAAAATGGTCCAAGTATTAACAAAGTAAGCTGAAGTTTGTTTAGCCTCCCCTTCCCAAGCCTCTTGTTGACTCCTACTCCTATTCTTCTAATCTTCTCTCTTTCTTTCCCAAATTGCTTGATATGTAAGCACCAAAATATGCAGACATCACTGTGACTGCATCCTAGGCCACCCTGGAGATTTACAGGGGGTTTTCTCACAGGCTGTCATGCTGTAAGAGCATTGGAGATTAAAATAAATTTACTTATAAAATATTAGAAATTGAATAGATTACAGTTTGATTGTAACTTTCTTACAGCTTAGCCTTAGTGGGCCCTGATCAAACCTTAGCATAGATGAACTTTAAATGAATTCTGTTTGTTAGGACGAACAGCTGAGCAGGAGCGTAAACAGAGAAAGATGGATATCTCCAGATAAGGGTTGAGACCCTGGAGCCTCAAGGCTGGCCCAGGCTGGAAGATAAGAACAGTTAATGGCCTTCCCATGTGGGCATGGAGAAAGACTCCAATGAGGCGTTAGAAGACCCCAGACCACAAATCTTCACTGGGCCAAGATGCACGTGCAGGGCATGAAAAGAGCACGTGAAGATTGGGAGCATAGACAGTATAAAGGCCCAGTGGTTTCTTCATTTGGGGTCCCTCTCCAAAGACAAACAGGTTGAGCTGAATTAAAGCAACTCACAGAACCTAGGGGCTGAACTCTAGGGAAGATGATTGGGGGTAAAATTAGAGAAAAAAATGGGAAGTTATATTCATATTCCAACAGAAGCTTTCAAAGTACAGAAATTGTAGGATGAAATGCAGTTCCTACACCCTGGCTGGAATGCATTTGGCATGCTCAAAACCTCTTCCACAATGACTCCCCCCACACACAGGCTGCAACCTTAAGCACATGTTAAGAAGGATGAAATGGGTGTAGTGGAATGGTGTGGAGACACAGCTGCCAAGCTCTGTTGAAAACATTGCAGGGGTGGGAACATGATGGTACCAAGCAGGTGATAAACCACATAGCAGCTGTCAGCTAATGGAGATAGGAGAAGACGCCTTGCTGCTGAACCAGCAGCTCTGGTGAAATCACTCTCCTTGGATGAACTGGGCTCATTATAATCTAATTGAAACACTAACACACACCTCCATCCCAAAGTTACCCACCTCAAGGCACGACCACCTCTCACTGAGCATGCACTCTGTATTTTATTGACTATGTCTTTAAGAGCAAAGTGAGAGAATTTTATACAGAGCAGCAACAAAGGCATGTGTGACTAGAGTCACTCAAGCTCCACCTAAATGTAGAGAAATAGTATAAAAGTAAGTTAAGAGAGAAGAGAGAAGTTAGGGAAGACGCCATTGTAACTTCTGGGATCAGTCAAATGGGCTGAACCTATCTTTTCCCCCATAGGGCTATGTCTTGGGTAAGAGCCGTATTCAATGTGTGTTGAATGGTTATCTTGAGTTATTTTTTGTTGATGATTAGAGCTTGTCTGCGTACTGATTTGAATGTGTTTTTGCCATCAGTTACTATCAGTGGGAATCTTTGACCCTTAACCTGTCACAATTCCAGTGTGTGCATTAATTAACAGTGTTACTCTGTAAACTGTCAGGGTGAGTCCTTCAAGGGCGTTGCCAGTCACTGGCAGTGGATAAGGTACTCAGCTAAAAGGGGGGGGACACAGGGGCGAGTGTTATGCTGCTGGTGTGTGCCCCTGAAGAGGTCAGTCGAACAACCCTCCTTTTATGTGACACCTCGCTGACCCGGGTTAGTTAGCTCAGGTACTCTGGATGCTTTAACTGCACTGCAGAAGACAAACTGCTCTCGCTGGTCACATAGCATCCACGCTGTTGCAGTCTGCTGTCAAAAGTTGTAATTAATCGTACTTTTATTTATCCTTCAAAGAGCTTTGGGAGTGAGGGGAAGGAAGGTTGCAGGAAGGGTCTGTAGGTACAGCTAGAAAAACTTTTGGAGATTGCCGGGGAGGAAAGGCTTGGTGGATTTTGCAGCTGGCTCCCCTGAGCTCTTGGTTCATTGCATTAGAAGTAAACTCAGATAGAAAAGGGCTTTTCCAGTTCAATGGCTGCTTTGGAGAAGGTGAACATGACTTTTGGCTCTCATTTTAGTGCTCAAAGAACACAGAAGAGAGAAAGAAGAGCCTAAAGATTACCATGGGAAGAGATGACAAATGACTCCCCTGTCACCAGGGCAAGTGCAAGGCTGAAGGAAAGAAAACTCAAAACAACCCACATAAATTATACCCATACCCTTGTCCCTCAGCAACATCATACGATCTTAGCAGATTTTTTTTTTTTAGCTTTCAATACCCATGAAATTTATGATCCAAGTAATAGCTTAGGGGGGTCTTCAAGAAAGGCAGAACCTGATTAATTCAGATTGCCATTGCTTGTCAGTGATTTAGGTTATTTATGTGCATGTACATTTAAAAAATACAGAGATTGCAACAGGGTAACCATACAGCTTCCAAATTCAAGTTGAAAAAATTTTACAGAGAGGCAATGCCGTATGCTGCACCAGCTTAACAGGCTGGAAAGAACAGTCTCTCAGGTGTCCAGGCTTTTATTCAAGCAAACTGCAGAACTCATACCCAAAAGCCTTTCTGGATTTCACAACTGGTATTGATGTGTCTGAGATGTTATCACACCTTACCAACCAAGAAACAAAAGAACAGGCAGCTTTTCTAAAAGGCATGCAGGCATACAAGTAGTTACGGTCTTTTCCTTCAGGAACGAAGATGATACTTTGGCCAGGGAACCACTAAAATATAACCTTCAAATAGTCCCATTAGAAAACTTTCTTATCAAGGCAGGAAGGTTAATAGAAGTGCCAGGGAGAGGTATTGAGAGCACCAAAAATGCGCTTGAGGAGATAGAACTCATCTTTGCCTCCACCTTGCCCCTAAAAGCTTTCAGCTTTGATGGATAATCAACATCCCACAAGAACTAAAGATACACAGTGTTTTGTGGCGGCTGCAGGACAAACCAAGTTTATTTTTTCTCCTTCAAGCCGGAAGAGTATGACTTCCTCTTGTAAGAAGAGGAAGCTCCCAGAGGGGATTGCAGCAAAAGTTAATGGGAAATGGGGAAGTTAAGAAAAGGCCAAAATTCAGGAGAGCCACCGGAGGTTCGGTGTAGAGCTCTTCTTATGAAAAGAATAGTACAAATAACTCTATGCTTGGAAAGTTGCAGCCAAAAAAAGCATTGTTTTTCAGCAAAACTAGCTTGATAATTTTTATGAGCAGGTAGTCAAGAGTGCTCAAAGCAATGGGGACCTGTGGCCAGGTGTTATTATCTTTCTTTGAAACTCAGCAGGTAAAACACCGGGACAACAAATTCAGTATAACTGTGTTATATATCATATCCCTAATCACCCACAATCTTCTGGAAATATTGTTATAGTGGACTGCTGAAGACTGTGTTAAGAGCATTCAATGATGAGGCATGGAAGCATTGGGATGCAAATTCAGCAAGCCCAAGGCTGGTTGACACTAGAGGATCAGCTAACAGGCCTGGTACTGTCCAAACAAAACCCTTACATCTTGTGGGTGTGATAAGGTCGCTGTACTACACATAGGGAAGTAGATGGGGAAGGTGATGTGGATTTCTCCTCCCATGGGAAAAGGCAAACCCATTTGTGGGATTGTCTTTGCTCAAGCAAAGATGTGGGTGTACTTGGTGGGTAATGTGGAAAGATGGGGAGACCCAGTGTATGCCTCAAGGAGATTTAACCTTGGGGGGAAAATAATTAGTGGTGTTAAGTTGCCGGAGAGTATGACAGTGACTTGGGCTGGGCTGGTGTTGGTGCCCAACAAGCAAGTGTGCTGCTCCTCCTGTCCTGAGCACCCATCCTGATGGAATGGGCCCCAAGTCATGGCCTGTTTTTGAACATCTGGAGGGGTGAAGGAAGTCCATGGAATGGGAAAATAATATCTATCTGTGGAAGGATGGGGCATAGTAGTTAATGAAAATGTATTAATATGTATATTTGGTATAAAGATGGTATAAGAATTTTTATACAAATATGTACATTTGGTATTAAAGATGGTTTAAATTATTTTTAGTTCTGTGTGTGGGTAAAAAGGGATTTCAGTAATGAGAAAATAAATACAATGGAATATTTAGAAAAGACATAAAATTGTATGGGGTCTGAGTATGATGCAAATGATAAGGAGTGAAGTTGGTATTGGGTCTGGCTGAGACAGAGTTTATTTTCTCCTAGCAGTCCTCACAGTGCTGTGCTTTGCTTTGGTAGCTGGAGAGGTGTTGTTAACACACAAGTGCTTTGGCTGCTGATGAGCAGGGCTGGCACAGCATCAGCTCTGTCTCCCCAACATTTCCTCAGCATTAGGCTGGGGGTGGGCAAGATCCGGGGAGGGGACACATCTAGGGCAACTGACCCAAATTAACCAAAAGAATATTCCATACCATATGACGTCGGATCAGATATAAAAACTAAGAAAAGGAGGAGGAAGCAGGTGGGGGCGTTTGCCATTTACAATGTTTGTATTTCAGAACAACCATGACATGTGCTGAAGCCCTGCTTCATGGGAAGTGGCCAGATATTGCTTGCTGATGGGAAGCTAAGAATAAAATTATTGTTTTTTTCTTTGCTGGTGCATGTGTAAACTTTCACTTTTGCTTTAGTAAACTGCCTTATTTCAACCTACAAGTTGTTTTCCATCTTATTTTCTCTCCCCCGTCCAGCTGGGAAGGGGGAGTGATAGGGAGGCTTTGTTGGTACCTGATGTCCAGCCAAGGTCAACCCACCACATTGACTGATGAATGTGTAAACAAAATTATGAGGCCATGAAAAAAAAGAAGCACAAACTTTGAATTTGTTCCTTCATAATTTTCTTGCCTTAAGAGAAAGCAGCAACTTTTAAAGAATATTGGAAGAGAAAGACATGGATAATGAACTCCTACGGTATGTTAATCTCTTCTGACTCCCCAGCAGGTACAGTGATTTAAATACAGATCCAGTCATTGTGATCACTGAAACTGTGGGTGGGAAAAGGGACAGCTAGGATCTGACAGAAATGTTGTTCTTAGCCTTGAAGTTATGGCTTCGGTAGGTTTGTTCAACAAGGAAGCCATTGCACACTGGTCTTTTGCACTGGTGGTGTTTATTCAAAGCCACACGGGTACTGCTGCAGCTGCAGAGCACCAGCCTCTGGGCCTTGCAGGGCTGCTTTCCTAGACACTCACGTCTGCTCCCTGGGCTTATACACGCCCTGCTCATTTCTGTTAACACTCTTGAAGCACCATTTGCTTCATGCCACACCTGGACCACTTTGCTTCTTCTGGGTTGTCTTGCAAGCACATGACATGGCACCCTAATAGCACCTGGCTTTGCTCCCTGCTGCTGCTCATCCATGTCCAGAGACACCCGCGCCTCATCCCCCTGAGGCCTGCCACTATGGAGTTCCAAAAGTTAAAGCTTTCTAGCAGCTCCCAACACTCACCCTCACCACTGTCGCTGTCAGCATTGGGTGTGTGTAGTTCCTGTTCACATGACGTATTTCCGATCTGGAGACTGAGCAAAATAAAGAGCAGGCCCCCACTCCTAGAGGAAGGGCAGATAGGTAAAGAAAGGAAGAAGCTGAGGGAAGTGAGATAAGGCCTGTGCAGCTAGAGCAAAATACACAGTCCTGTGAGCAGTAGAACAAGTTAAAACTGAGCTCATGGAGGATTTACATTTTGAGGAAAGTATTCCTATGTGGATGCTCTGGTTTCTAATCAGAGCTGAACTAACCCACCTGTCCTTTTTTTTCTGAAATACCTAAAAGTACTTCTTCATTTAGCTGCCTACTTTCATGAGATACAGAGAAAATTAATATCCTTAGGAACTTCACTCCTCTTTCCCATGCGGCTGAAATTAGCCAATTCCTTCAAAACATTACCACAAAAAGACAGAAATACGTTGAGAACACCATTATGTACACCACATTTTCCATGGAAATTGGGCTAAAAATAAGTGGATGATTGCTGCATTTGAATATTTTTTCTGTAAGAAATCTGGCCCATGATATTTCAAAATTCTCCTCTTGCCCAAAGACAAGGTTGTGCAAAGGAACGTGTAAGTTTTTCAAAGACTTAATAGAACAGCTTTGGAGGTTGTGGTGTGGGGGGTGTCCTACAGAGTCAGTGCTCGTGGAGGGACCACACCACCTATCCAAGCTCCTTTTCCACCTCACAGATCTGTGCCGCTACTCACACCTACTCTCTTTTTACTGCCCATGGAGAACACACTCTTACTCTTATCCCACAGTTGTGAAACCGGAACACTGACCTTCCTCCCACATAACTGTGGTTAGTACAGCTCATCTGGTATTTACCTGCATGGTTTTATGCTCCCGTGTAACTTATAAATGGCCCATCTCACTGGGATAGTGATGCAGAAATGGAAGGACTGGTATATGCTTACTTCACAGAAACACAGAATCACAGAATCAGTTAAGTTGAAAAAAACCTCTGAGATCATTAAGTCCAACCTATGACTGAACACCACCCTGTCAACTAGACCATGCCACATCCAGTCATTCCTTAAACACAGTCAGGGATGTTGCCTCCACCACCTCCCTGGGCAGCTGATTTCAATGTTTAATCATTGCTTCTGAGAAGAAATTCCTCCTAATGTCCAACCTAAACATCCTCTGGCACAGATTGAGGCTTTGTCCTCTTGTCCTGTCACCAGTTGCCTAGAAGAGACCAAGCCTGACCTGGCTGCACTCTCCTTTCAGGGAGTTGCAGAGAGCAATAAGGTCCCCCTGAGCCTTTGCTTTGCCAGGCTAAACAATTCCAGCTCCTTCAGCTGCTCCCCATAGGCTTGTGCTCCAAACTCTTCCTGAACTCCGTTGCCCTTCTCCAGACATGCTCCAGCACACCTCAGTGTCCTTGAAGTGAGGGGCCCAGAACTGAACACAGCACTCATGATATGGCCTCACCACTGTTGAGTACAGGGGGACAATCACTTTCCTAGTCCTGCTCTCCACAATTTTTCTGACACTTTTGAGCACTGGTAGCAATTCTTTCTGTGTGGAAGACTTCTCATAGTAAAAAGCCCCACAGCATGCTGGAGCATACTTAGTTTCATGAATCTTGGGCACCCAAAATATGATTGGGGTAATTTGAGAAATTCTTGTTTCTAAGGACTGGCTGAAAACTTATTCCTGGAATAAAGACTCCCAAGATTTTATTCCAGGAATAAACTTCTCAGTCATATCCAGTAACAGGAAGCTGACTCCTCTTAGAAACTTGCATTACACTACTGGGCAGAGAAAGCCAGTAAGGCTCTTGTGTCCACCCTAAAGTCCTCTCTGGGGTCAAACAACAGTATTTTTGTTTCTTAGAAGTCTCATCTTTTGGGACTTCTCCTTAGTCTTTGAACTCACAAATCAGAGTTTCCAAAAAACTTCGAGGAATATTTGGAGCAAAGTTGAAATCTGCTTTATTATGTTTCAGTGAGGATGCCGTTCCCTGCTAGTAATGTGAACCATACTCTGCGTGCAGTAGTATGCATAGCCTGGACTGTGATCTTGCTGATACGTGCCAGTGTCAGAGAGTTACTGGCAAGAGACAAAATTATTGAGAGAGGGAGAATATGTGGGCAGTGAGTGGCGGGAAAAGGGAGTGAGAAAGATCTTTGAGCATGTTTTCCTTCATTCTTCATGTGGGAAATATGCCATTTCCACATCCTGTCTGGTTTTTCCAGGAATACATAAACTGCATTTGATAGCAACAAGTACCTAGTAGTAGTGTTTTCATTTCATCACATCAATAATAGGCATTTCTAAACATTTCACTGTACAGAGCTGGCATTGCAGAAAATGGTTACTAACAATCAGTCAAGCAGGTTTACATTTATTCTCATGTCATAGAAAATCACAGTGGATGTGTCTGCACTGCAGGCAGCTGCTCTGGAGCATGGAAGTACTTCAGCTTAAGTCAGGTCCAGTTGAGACAGCAGTCCAGCAACACTGCAAAGAGCTTGGTACAAACAAGAAGTCATTAATAACACAGCTTCTCATTCTGAAGGGTGAATTGAGTTCAAAGTAGTGGAATAACACCGCTGTGGTCTCTCCACAAGGCCTTGCAGTGGACTGAATATGGGTTCTTCACAGATAGAAACCATAGGGCTTCATACTCTGGCCACTCCCAAGATGGAATCTGGGGAATTTTATGGTTGGCTTTGCCTCGTTTAACCTTAAATTGTTAACATTGCAGTGTTTAGGCTCAGGTAATCGTCTGCGGCATGATTCACTTGCCTACATATAGTCATAAATGCTATGTTAAAAACCCTAAGGTATCCTCCTGCAGCCACTTTTAGGGAGCATGAATCATCTGTGCAGATACAGCGCATCCCTCCAGTCAATGAAGGCAGAAAGAGAACTCTGATGTGGGAGTAATCCCTTGGTCAAATGGGTGTCTGAGGCATGAGTTAGGGATGTGAACACAGACATCCAGCGCTACGTGAGATGCCCCAGAGTAAACCTACATTCTCACATACTTAGGTGCTCTAGGAAATCTCCAGTTTCCTAGAGAACTGAATTGTGTCCAGAGAGGAACGGGATGAGTTTCTGTCTGCAGGTGCCTCTTCTCTTACCAGCTGGAAAGGGAGATTAAACAATTGGTTTAGATGGGTTTTGTCCATCTGAAGTTGGGTGAGATGAACCCCCATGCATATGGTAATGGAGAGTTCGAGGGCAGGGTAATGTGAGTTCCAGAAACTGCACACAGTGTGTGTGCCACTATGGCAAACAACATCCTCAGCTCCACAGCTGCCTTGAGCCTTTGATCCCTTTGTTTAGCACAAGATACTGGCCAAAGAAGGCTCCTCCCCCAGTGAGGGACAGCACTCTTGCCTCTAGTTACACACACTAACACGGAAACAACTCACCAAGATTAAAGTGTAAAGAAAGGAAGAACCGGGTTGGAAAAGATCCAGACATTTCACTAACGAGGCTATTCCTCCATTAATTGCATTAAGTGCTCTCAGGATTCAGTTGTCAGGAGCAGAATTGGAGCTGAGGGACCACGTGTGACACAGAAGCTGCCAGCGAGTGAAATTATATGTGGACCCATCTGGGCTCTGAAACTCTTCCCCGTCAAACCATGCCATCAGCTGACCTATGGGGAACAACTTCACACCCAAGTAGGAGATAGTAGTGAGTCCTATAGTTCCTCTGCTCCAGTTCTCAGGAGTATATGCATGATAATTCCTCATTTTTTATAATCATTCTGTTTATTTTATTGCTACTATACTAACACCTACCAGTTTGTCTGACATCTACAATAGGCTCCCTCCTCCTGAAATAAGGTTATTAGCGCAGACCTGAGTGAAGTTTAAGGATGAGATCCCAGCATTGTGCAACACAAAACTCCTTTTTTGTTGCCCTGTCCATGAATTTTGGGGAGATTTGATGGTGGAGGGACCAGTGTCTGGCCTGATGGAAGAAAATGCCAATGACTCAGATTTCCCATGTTACCAGCAGAGTCAAGAAGAAAGGAAATAAAGGAGAGGCAAGGAAGCTTGGAAATAACAAAATGCATATTTCTCTATGAACTTGGATTGGACTGATTGGCATGTTGGACATCAAGAAAACACTGACAGTAGTGTCAAAACGTAGTGCTAATGATAATTTTGTTCAAGTGAATCAGGAAGCTCCCATCCTGAGTGTTTTGTGTCATCTCTACTCTTTGGAGGCTGTCTGCTAACAGATAAATTTTTATCACAGCAGTGACTTTTCGCCCAGTGTAAAGTAGATGCAGTAGTTGCATTAATGCCTAGCCTAAGTATCTTTTTTGTATTTGGGTGTGCCACTCACCACCATGGCATTCCTCACTCAGAAATAGGGAAGACTCCTGCCTTTGTCTCTCCATGCCTAGAGCACATTAGAACTCCTTTGGGATAATGATCCTGCTGAAAGCCACTATATTTTCATTATTTCATTATATATTCATCATGCCTAGTTATCCACAGTGCTTTGATGTATGTCAGAAGGCTGCATGGTATGTCCCTGTGATGGTACCTGTCAGAAACATCCAGCTCACAGCTGTCCTATGGTATATGCCATCTGCTTAGACAGCTGGGCACTGAGCTGAACAAGAGCAAAGAAAAGGACAAGAAAAAGTCAGCAAGATTTGGAGGAGAGACTGAGCTTAAAAGAATTTTCCGTTCTACACAAGCATGATACAGGAACACAACAATATAATTTTAGTCTGTCCACCAAAACTGCAGGTTATTCCTTCCTGCCTTAAAGTCTTTAATGTATGCTTGTATCCACATCTCTTCAGTACCTTGAAGTTCACTGCAAGCAGTTCATCTACTCTTTATAAATAGATCCAATCAAGGAACTACTTCAATTTGCCCTTCAATGCTAGGGCTAAAGCAGTGGCACCAAAAACCACCTTAAAGAAAAGATACTGGTTGAAAGCAAGTAAATTCTGGGAAGAGTTAAGCGTAAAATGCCAATTTCTCATGGCTTGGGTTACAAAATGGCCCTTGGAAGGGGCTCAGCAAGCGTCAGGTGTATACAGAAATGACAGGTCAGAACACTCGGGCTGCTTTCCATGACAGCCAGCAATGGCAGACTCCTAGGATCAGCACTAGGATCAGCAGCAAGGCAGCAAGCCAGCTGTGCAGGATCCACACAGAGTGTTGCATGTTGTTCATCCAAAGTGCTTCTCACTTGTACAAGCTTAAGGGGAGGAAACTTGAGGAGGTTTTCAAATGAAGATTTTTTTTTTTTTAGAAGCAGGATTGGGTTGGAAATGTTTTCTTCCTTCTGCTAGAAATCAATTAAAATTGAGTCAATATAAAGAAAAAGAGCTCTGATGAAAATTTGAGAGTTCAAGACATTAATTTTCATTTTAAAATTGACTTAATTATTTTTACTTACACCATAGTGCAATTTGTTGAACTTCTGACAGAAAAAAAGTCTTTGTGATTTTTTTTAATGCCAGAAATATGACATTGGAACTAGAGAAAATCTTCCTGAATAATGAGGCTTTTGCCAAATCAGAATTTTCTGAAAAAAAAAGATAATTTTTAAACTAGCTTTACAAGGGTCTTTTAAAGAAATAGCGGCTCTATATAGAAAAGAGGCCTCCAGTTTAACCAGATCATAAACGACATCTGGCACAGAGAACTGTCAAAACGTAGCTCACCTTAGGGGAAAACTGTCCAGATGCAGAGATTTGTTTGACTGCATAATGACATCTGTTGTGCAAACCAGTATTACAAACTTAGATCTGTATCTGTTAATGGGTAAGACAAAAATTAAGCTGAACTAAATGATAAGGAACAATTTAAGATTACAGCTTTAATTAAACAGGAGATAAATGGTTTTCCTCCTGAACAGTTGATTGAAAAATAGAATCTGATCAGAACAAAAAAGAACCGTAAATACATCCACATAAAGGATTTAGGGGAAATGTGCACTTGCAGCCCAAAAGCCAGCTGTGGCCAGCAGGGCAAGGGAGGAGATTTTGCCCAACTGCTCTGCCTTTGTGAGAGCCCACCTGCAGTGCTGCATCCAGCTGTGGGGTTCCCAGCACAGGAAACACATGGATCTGTTGGAGTGAGTCCAGAGGACAGTCACAAATATGGTCAGGGGGCTGGAGCACCTCTCCTGCAGACAGGCTAAGAGAGTTGGTGGTGTTCAGCCTGGAGAAAAGAAGGCTCCAGGGAGACCTTACAGCACCTTCCATTACCTAGAGGGATCTACAGAAGAGCCTTAAATTGAAAGAGGCTAGATTTATATTAGATATTAGTAAGAAATTGTTCACTGTGAGAAGGGTGAGGCATTGGAACAGGTTCCCCAGAGAAGCTGTGGATGCCCCATCCCTGGAAACATTCAAGGCCAGGTCAAATGGGGCTTTGATCAACCTGGTCTAGTAGAAAGTGGGGAATTGGAACAAGATGATTAAGGTTCTTTCTGACAAAAACTATTCTATAATCCTATTCTATGAACCATTCTATGAAACATTAAGTGACTCAGGAGAAAGGCATTACTGGTGGTTTGTAAGGTGGATTAGTATGGATGTACCCTGATAGATCCCAATGGCACTGTGTTATTTGCCTAAAGTTTTGTGAACTGGCTCATACAAATGAAAGCCATAAGCACTACATGAAAGTTTTGCTAGAGGCTAAGATAAATAACTACATTTTTTATAGCTTTAGGTTAAAAATCATACCAATAAAAATCTTCTGCTAGATCAGTCTATGAAAAAAGGAAAACACTAGACCTGGGAGGATCCATACAGAGTGTGCAAACTTGAGATAGAAGACAGTTAGGCTTATATATATGGCTTATTTACCCTTGTCTCTAATAATAGGGCAGATGAGAAGATGCATAATAGGAATGAATATTCAAAAAGAAAAATTCCAACAGAAAAGGATGAAAAAAAGCCATTGAAGTTCACTGTGCTGAGCCTTTTGGAGCACGTTAATCTTCAGCCATGAAGTACTAGATTGTGAAATTACAAGTCCTGCAGCAAAGCTTTTCTAAATGATCCTATTAATCTCTGGCTAGTGCATTAACATTAGAAATTAGCAAACACGGAATTTGTATTTTGAAAAGAGAAGAAGGATCCATGAAGTTACAGGATTATTAGCCATGTTTCCAGTGTATGCAAGGTATTGGAACAAATTTTAAAAGAAAGACCACCTAACAAATTGGAGATAAGTAGAAAATGTGATACAATACAAACTGAATTGACAGCAATAGATTTTGGCAGATAAACTTGGTATCTTTCTGTGATATATTGGACTATGTTCAAATGAAGAAATGTGATAAATACAACCCAGCCGACCTTCTGCTAAGGCTTATGTACATTCCAAGGACAAATTATTAATGCTTAAGGCAAAGACATGGGAAATTATTACATTTAGTTTTAGAAAAATATCTGGCTCCAGGATAGGTAACAACAACTGGCACTGGAGGAAGATGAAGCCAGCAAAATGCTGGCTCTGAGTACAATGTGATCACGATCAGCCATTATGTCAATTGTTTACAATAACAGGTCACAAAAATAAAAAATAATAGTTAATGACACGAATCTGGAAGATGATGTTAACACAGAGGAAGGTTAGAATACCATATAGGAGAGACCTGATAATCTTGAGGAATAAAGCAATAAAAATCAGATTAAATTTAACATGCCGTGGTGCTAGGTCAGGCACATAGACACTAATAAAAGGATTTGCTGTAAGCTGGAGGCTGAACTGTGCTAATGTGAGGAAAGGAGAAAGCCCAGACTGGAAATAATAATTCACAGTATGGCCATGAGTCATCAACATGATTCAGCCACACAAAGGTTGATGCAATTGTGTGACATATCAGGAATGATGTTTCCAGTACAGACACAGATGAGAACAGTAAATCAATAAGGATTATACCTGGAGCATGACACAAACCCAGCCGCTTACACTCTATATGGTCAGCCACCATAAATATCGATGGGGTAAGAGGATCTAAACAGACCTTGTTAGCCAAAGAAGAAAGAGGCAAAAAGGGGACCTGGAAATGCAGGCTGCAAATGAGTAATGCTCAAAGATGGTAAGATACTGAAGACACTTGCAAAAATCTGTCAGCTGCCCTTGGCAAAAAAGGCTGTAAGGCACTGCCTGCAAGGGAAACTCCTAGAGGCAGCATGCCAGGTAACAAACACAGGCAGAGTAAGATGTGCTGATTTTTGCTTAAAAGTGGATAGGATCTAGATTTTGAAGCTCTAATTCTCGTCTCAGACACTTTTCTGTGAGCTTCCTCAGGGAGGGAGCATTAGCCAGTCATTCAGTCTTTTCAACTCTGCTAGAAGTGAGTGGTTCAAGAATCATAGCTCATAATGGCTTTATGACATATGAGGGAGTTTTAAAGTTTTTAATTCTTACTGCAGGAAAACCAGATATCTCCCTTCTCGCTTATGCTTTGAGGATTAAACAGTTCTCTTCTATGACCTGGTTCAGTCTAACCAAATACTCTTTCATCAACCAGATGCAGGGACAAACTGGACTTTGGAGCTATTGGAGCAGTTTTTCCTAGCTTGAGGAAGGTTTTTGCGAGCAAACTTTTCCCACAGATGCCATGCCCCTCCTCCCAGCTCCTCAGCAGAAAGTTTGACACGAATTTGCCATTAAATTGCCAATAATTAATTTTATGTTTTGTTCCCTGGAATAATTTTTACTGATTTTGCTTTGCAAGGAGTACATTTTGAGGCTCATGAGTGACAATTCTTGTCACAAGCAGCAGATATCTGATTAATTCTTTCTGCTCTAGATTAATTTGCGTGACAATCATTTGTGACAAAGATTAATCTTTCAAACAATTACTGTGACAATTTTCTCCACAGAGACAAGCCATCACACTTGTGCTGCTTTTCTCTGACCTTGTTTTGTGACTTTGGGAAAGTTATTGCTCTCTTAAGATTCATTTTACCTATCTAGAAATCTATATAAGTCATCTGCAGAGTGTTTACTACATATCTCAGGACATGGGAACTTAGTACTCTGTGAAATGATCAAAGGGAAAAAGATGATTGGAAAACAATCTGGAATCCTCAATAAAAAAAGTAATAGCTGTAACTTCACAAATATTATTGTGAAAAGCAAAAAAAACCATAAAAACAAAAAAAAAGCCTGTATTATTTCTGGAAGATGTTTATTTGTTTGCTTCTAAGAACTGAGAGTGTTTCCATCAGCAATTTTACAAATTTTCATTAAATACACATTCAAAATTTCATAAAAAGAGTTAGTGAAGTGATCAAAGCTCTGCCTCTAGCAAATAAACAGTAGTAATTACACTGAGCAAAGTTAATCTGCTTTTTTTTTTGGCAGAACTGCAATGCTGACTATGTAAACAATATTTTGAAAAAACATTAAGTTTCAAAAAATTTTTCATTTAACCTTTTTTTTAACATCTCATAACCATTGGTCCACATAGTCACTTTTGAAGCCTGCAGAATCTCTTTACATAAAAAAACCCCCAAACCACTATGTAGAGAGACAGGGTTATTCTTAGAAAGACGCAGAGAGGGTATGAGCAGCACGATGGAGAAGGCAATGTTTTCTGTTAACAGACTTTTGCTCTGTCGTCTGTTGTTCATGTTTGAATAAAAATATGCTGTGCAGTTACCTTTCCTGTTCAAATGCTGGTGTCCAGAGGGGTTTGCCTGCAGCAAGTGCTGGCTCCACAATCCACAGAAGAGCAAAGTGTTTGGGATTCTTCTCTAAAAACTACACCCACAGTGTTAAGGACCCTCCAGTGAGGACTGTCTCTTGCAGGCAAGGAACTTCCCACAGATTGTCTACATCTGAGTTTGTGAAGTATTTTCTGTTTTATAAGAGGCAGATTTCATTAAAGTGCAGGGTAGAGGCAGCGAGACTGAAGCTCAGATTAAAACAAATGCAGAAGAACCTGAAGGAATCTTGCCCAACCCCAAGCACATGATCTCTTCCTCTCTCACTGAAGAGGTGTATCCAAGGGCTTGAGGGGGAGATGCCATGCCCTGGCTTTCAGGAGGCCCCCACTGGTGTTGTGCATGCTGAGTGTGCAGGGCTAAGCCACATTTTCTTCAGGGAATAAACTCCCATGCAAGAGCCTCATGGTCAAGGCTGTCTTTAACCCTAGGGAGGACCCAGATCCAGACTTCCTGCGTGACCAGGTAGGGCTGATGACACCTCCACTGCAGACCACTGCTGGAAGGCAGGTCCAGTCCCAAGGAGCTCAGGGGTCCCACTCCTGGATAGGGAGAAAAGGGTCCTAAATCAAATCAGTATCCATCCCACTGCCAGAGACGCACTTGAATACAGATGCTGCACTTGCCTCTCTGTGAATCTCAGTAACATCAGAGTTTACCTGAAATCTTTTATGGAGATGAGGGTCTTCTCTGGGAAGCTGGAGTTAGGGATAAGTGCTCCATCCCTACAGGCACTTGTTAGCACTGCTTTCCTGCAGGTTATTACTGGAATAAGGCTATTACTCCCAGCAGTACAGTGTCACAAAGCTGGATAGGTACATCAGTGGACCACACTCTGAACAGCTCCAAAATATATGGTCAGTTTTGTGTTAGCTAGTTGCACAGTCTCTTCCTGGCTTAAATATGCTCCTGCAGCTAATGGGACTGTGATGAAGTCAGAAAAATCATGCCCAGTTAAAAACCATGCAAATGGAATAATAATAACAGAAAATATTGTGATTTGTGTGATAGATCTGACACCAAAAAAGCACATGTTTTCAACAAATCAGAGGTTACAATCTGAAAGAAGCTATTTCTGTATCTCGGCTGAAAGTTAATGAGCCTTATGCAAAGTGTGAACAAAGAAACATGGTGGGAAATTAAAGTCTTTCAATAATCATTAAGTGTAGACATCTGGGTTTTCCGAAGTTTGTTTACGCTAAAACTAATTTTCCAATGTAAAACCTTGGCAACCGCTTTAAGCAGTAAAACATTTGATGCTGCTGATGTAACCAAGGCACTTAAAATTAAAACTTTTCCTGTGAAATATTGTCTTAGTCGTTAAATCAGTTAAAAGAAAACAAGCAATATATCTCACACACTTGAAATTCTGTAAAGCTTTGTAAACTGCAGTTAAGCAGGAGACTGCAGATTAAATCATGGTTTGACAAGAAGCAGCTATGTGGGACATGATGGGAAGGAAGGAGGAATTTCCTTCAAGAGGAAATTTTGATGGGATGGGGTTACTGATGGAGCTCAAGAACCAGCCAGAAATAGCAGTGATCAGAGCACTGTGTCCACATCCATGGTGACTTTCCGGCTCTTTGTGAGGCAGTTAATGAAAGACAACTTCAAAACTAAGGTGGATTGAAGTGAAATGGTTCCAGAAAATGATAGAGGTTTATCACTTCCACACTTTAAGGTAACAGTGACACACCTCTTGCATCTTGTATATGATCAGAACTTCCATGCTAAAGACAACCAAAGCAGAACAGATGCTGGAAATTGTCCACTTATAGCTTTTCAGGGGAGGTGCTAAAGGTACTTCACAATTAAAACATTTGTATGATCACGTCCTCACACATGCAGTGTTTATATGAGTGGTAGTTCATGTAGGATGGATGAGTGCTGAATTAAGACTTTGGTCTCACTGAACTGCTTAACATAGATACAATGCCCTCACCTGCAGAAGAGACTGGTCAGTCATGCCGTGGCTGACATCACTACTGAGGCCCATGGGCTGCTTCCCAGAAGGTTCTGATCCCAGTAGCCAAGGAGTGTTAGAGTTATGAAGCTGAACTACATACACTCCGTATTGTCACAGTGAGGGTACAAAGCCTGGGGCAAGCAACACACTTTGCCTTAGCTGCACTTCAAGCAGTGTTTCTAAAGTCTGGCGTGTTTAGTTTTTCAAAACAAAGACTATTTTCCTTTAAAAAGGAGAATACTTAAAATAAGGAGAAAGCTGAGACTGGCCAGACCTTTCAGCCTGCTAATAAATCTTAGAGGATCTTCAGTGACCAGAAAAGAGAAATTTGACTTAACTGTCATCTAGAATATAGGCAGGGCAAAAGTCATGCGTTTGTCATGCCATGCAGTCCTTCTTGCATCTTGTCTGCTTTCACTTTTCAGCTGTTAAAATGTCCTTGTATAGTTGTCAGTGATTGTACAGAGAAATAATTCCAGTTCCCTTGCAGTCCCTCAACACTAGACTATCACTTAAAAAATCAATTACTTCGAGGAAAAAGCTGTGGCTGTCCTAAGAGACACAAAACAAAGACCATGCTATGTCAACCAGGCAGAATTTGCACAGCCTTGGTTTGCCTTGCCCAGCTGCTGGATGTGCAGTTTCTTAGGCTGCCCTTTGATTCCTTGACATTCTGAGGCTTTGCAAAGATATGTGCCAAATTCAGAAGGAATATAATATTTGCTACCATTTCATCAAAGTCTATGAGAATAAGTCAAGATCACTGATTATTAGGCCAGGTAATATCCCTGTGAAGAAGGACCACTGTGGGAGACAGTACCTCCAGTGGATTTATCCCATGGCAAATGCAGTTCCATTATGGCAGGACTTAGGACACATCTAAGGTTGCCCCTAAGGCAGTGTCTAACCATTTGTTCTCCAAAGCAGCTCAGCTGTGCTTGATTTCTGCCTGCAGTGCTTCGAGCTAATCTGTGCTTGGTAGACCCTGGGTAGCAAATCCACCAGCACAGGCCCCATATCAGCTGTTCCTGGCCCTCTGACCCTTCCTTTCTTTTCTCTGACATCCCTAAATAAATAAAGACAAGCCCAAGGGAGAAGAGAAGCAAGGCAGAGACTGCTGAGCAGGATCACTCTACTTCAAAGGTAGTAAGGGAAAGACACCATCATTCCTTCTCACGCTTCTCTTCCCTGCTTTGTCCATTGTCCACACCGATTCTCTGAGGGCCCAAATGCTCTAAATCAAACCAAGGCAATATTCTGGCAAATAGAAAGATTAAAACAGAAGAAGTCTAGTGGTTTTATTGTTGGTAGTGGCTTTCTCGCTATTTGCTATTTGGCTCATTTTGCTGATCCACTCTGTGGCACAGCCCTCATGCAGTGCTGCTGTGAAGAGGTTGGGGTCTATCTATATCCAGTAAATTTGCCAGCAGGCAGATATTCATGCAGCTGCACCTTGAAGTTGTCTAAGCAATTAACATAATTAAGATAAATTCAGAGTAGTAGTTCCTTACCTGCAAAAAGTAAAACTTCATCTTTCCTTTTCGAATCCTAGAAAGGAAGCACATGGAAGAAAATCTTCTAGATTTTTTTCCCAGTTACATTATTTAGTCTAATTTTAAAAAATGAAATAACTACAAAACCATCCCAGGAATCCTCATATTCAGAAAACCTTAATACTCATTTCAGACCTTTGTACTCAGATTATTCTGTGAGCTTTGTGAGAAGCTAGTGTAACTGAATTCTGCAAGAGATCTTATGAAAGGAAATGTGATTTTGATAAACAAAAATCCCTAAGCAAGTCACTTTTACCCATTCCTTCTCAATCTCTCATAGGTTTCATTCACGCACTTTCCTCTGTAGTCATGAGTACCAAGACACCTGTGCCCAAGCAGTTTTGGACCATTTGTATGCATCAGGGAGGACAAAGGACATAAGCAGCTGTGGCCTCGACATGCATCTTGGGCTTTTGAATTGTCTTTTGTATCTTCTTGGAGTGAATCCTGTTTTGGATTGCTTGCCTTCTGATTTTGACTCACCCTTTGTAAATGTTAGGCAAAATTCCTCAATTTCACAACTTTTATTTTCCTTGCTTGATAAGCTGTAGTCCTGTTCTTTATCCATTTGTCAGCTTTAACTTTAGTTCAGTTTGTTCACGTGAAACTACAGATACTGAGCTCCATGGTGATTAACACATTTCTCTCCTTTTGAACTTTGCTCTGCCATTTCTGCTGGTGCTTTTGCCCGCATGTTTCCATTCTTACTCCATTCATACCAATCTTCTCATTTAATTACAAATTTCTACAGTGCTAAAAGGGTCACTCCTAACTTGGGACATTAGCATGAACAATTAATTACAGGCCCCTAGGATGACCAAATTCATGTGGTGACTGCATATTTTGTTCAAGAACTATTAAGGAATGTATTGAACTTGCTGAAATTCAAAGGTGAATCCCGTGCTTCACATAGCACATTATTTTTTTTTACTGGGCATACAACTATTCAGATAATTTGCCCTTGGTTAATGCTGTGAGTATTGTTGTAGTCTCATGAAAATGCATCCACACCTTCTTTAGGGGATTTTCTAGTTCAGGCACACCACAGTCCTGCTCAGTTCTAGTGGAGGCAGATCCCTGCTGAAGCACTTGTGCACTTGGTGGTTCAGCCCTTTTCTGCATGATGTACAAGCAAGAGTCTCAAACAGCTCTTCTTAATCTCTGACAAAAATGCTTTCTCCTAACAGCAGGCTCATAAGCAAACAACAAAATGTCATTGTCAAAATGATTATAGTGGGATGACAGAATGCATCTCCATAGTAACGAGTGGGGCTAATGTCACCCCTTGCAGCATCACAGGCAGCCACAGGAAAGTTTCTTTTCCTTTCTCAAAGAAGAACTCGTGAAGGATCTCAGTGGTTGCTCAACCCTGGGAGGTGGAGAGCCAGCAAATGCCTCTTATGGCTCCCTAATGCCTGCCTGGAGTGGGTAGTCAGATATTGTCACAGCTATGAGCAGCACCTGATGCTCCTTAAAATTGCTTTAAAGGAAGTAGCAGGATGTAATAGTTCCCTCCATGAGCCCTCTTCTGTTCATCCTCAGCAGAGCAAACACAGTCATATCCCCTGCTTAGTACACTTTGTATTTGCAGTCAGTTCATTTAAAACAATTCTGTGTGTCATTTTGGAAGTGAAATGTATTGAGTGGTCACGTGATGATGTGGACAGGGAGCTTTTCTTATCTCCCTAACTACATGCTTTATAACTATCAACATTTTTACAATTGCAGATGTGCTATGCTTCAGTAGCATTGAATACTAACAACTATTAATTCCTTGAAATTCATGTGACATGTAGAAGATAAAGTTTCAATCCTTAGTTTAGCTGAGGTTAGAATTTTGCTCTTTTGGTGTCGTTTAAATCTGTTGTTCATCTCCAAGTTAGACTTTCAGCTAGTATAAACCAGAGTAGCTGTAACGATTTCAGTACATCTCTGTCATTTTCTTCCCTCAGTACCTTGTCCTACTGTCTGTCTTGTTAGCTTTCTCTCAAGGCTCCTACATCTACAAATGCTCCTTGGAGTTCCCATGACAAAGCTGGGAAATACATGCATGCATTTAGGAGGAAACATATCCCCAGCATGCACAATTCTCCCCTCTGAATAGCACTGCCAGCCTCCGGGTGGATATTCTGATCCTAACACATACAAACAATTTCCATAAATGTCACTGCTAGGTACCTGACTCATCCCCCCAGGAACAAAGCAGACTTTCCAAAGTAAAGCCAGGATGATGCTGGAGACCGGGACAAATTTTCTGCTAAGTACTTTTCTTTGTGCTTTTCTGTCATTACACATGAAAGAAAGTTGCTGCCTTGAAACTTGATTCTCCCTCACTTTGGTAGGTACCTGCTGGGGCTGATTCGTGTGAAACTGTGGCATTATGTACCTTGAA
>WEIT01011745.1:49646-59699 GCA_013389985.1 Dryoscopus gambensis
AAATGAGCAGTTGTTTACTACACTACCTCACTATACAGAGAAATGCTGTTTGTGAGGCTTATCTGAACATCCAAGATTTCTCGCCATTTAAGGATGTTCTGGTCTAGGTTTTCATTCAGCCCCATTCATAGCCACAACTTGAGTAACCTATTAATTTTAATGAGTAATTAACAGAAAATAAACAGTAAAAATAATCATCTTTACACATGTAATAACAGGAGATAATTCTTTAGGTACAGAAGAAGCTTTTCAGTAAACCTGACTACAAAATCACTTCCACATTGTGGAGGAAAATTAAGTATTTCTGGCTTAAGTGAAGCAAAAGCCAACTTTCTGAGAACTTGGTAAACACAGATTTTTTCCTTTTATTAGATGTCTGTCTATTATATGTTTGAACTATTCCCAGGACAACAGAACTCTGTACATGAATAAGTGGCAAACTTCAAATGGCTAGGCAGATGTTCTGCTGACCTCCTCCTACTGGAACCTGCTTGCTGAGTTGCTTGGCTTATTCTCTCTTTCAGCCATCAATAAATCAGCACATCAAGTAGGTGGCAACAGAGGAAACTTTTAACTAAGTAGGGAGAAATTTAATTGCAGAATTCCCAACAAAGTTGGGATAGTTAAATGGAANTTTTTATAATGTTCATCATTATTTCCTCGGCATTCAGCACTTGATAATATGACACTAGAAAAAAAGGATTTGGGATAAACAGGGAACGAATATCTTAATGTTGAAGTTCATTAGGCTGAGGAATAATGTTCTAGAGAAATAGTATAAGTTTTATAATTTAATGACATAGAAATTGCCTAGACAGAACACCAGAAAAATACAGACAATAATTGTAAATTCCTTACCCTGGCACACCAAAAGAAAAGGAAACTTTCCACATGTGCGAACATGATAATTTAGTAAATCATTTTAATCCCTAAATCCTATGATACTCTTGTGAAGTAAAATAGTTGTCAGTTAGCCATATGGCTAAAAGTTGTATTGGATGTGTGCCTATCTGATGCCATGAATATTCACTATGTAGCCCTAGAAAGTATCACAGTCTATCCTGCTTCTCTTCACTAATAATAAATGACCCCTGTAGTATTGTAAATGTGGAGGGGTGTTTACTGCTTTGAGATTCATGCTAACTTATGTCACGCTATTGATTCAGACCATATTAGCAGGAAATCTTTTAAATGTGTCCTGAGGCAACTAATCCTTTGCCTTGTATGTTAGGTCATACAGCCCCAAAGGTGTTAAAACCACAAAACCACCACATTGAGATTCAGTGCTGCAAAAAAATTGATTTTGTAGTCTGAAGCAAAGCTGGCCAAGGCTTCTAATCATGAAGGCAGTGCTGGGGATCTATCACCTGGCACACAAGCAATCCTAAGAGGGTAGATTTAACAGGTATCATATTTGCATACTTGTCAGTTGTTGCCCTTCTGCTTTGCTCATTGAGCTTCAGCTGACTTGGCACATCTGCTTTTCCTCTCACTGTAAGCATTTTATCCAACAGGGTGTCAAAGCTTGTGTTACTGAGGAAGACTCAGTGGGAATATTTTCGAGGTGCTGAGACTTAATAAAACATTTTTGAGAGTACCATCAATTGGTTGTTAATTTAGGAAGTTTTTATTATGAGTAAAGAGATTACCACTTGAAGTTTGCTCTTTCAGTGTTAGACATTCCAGACTGGGAGTGTGTGCTGGAAGACTGTGAAGACTATCAGACCACCATATTCAAAACTGTTTTCTTTCTCAGAGGAAGGATATCTTTATTTGTTTCAAGAGGGCAAACCATGCCTATGACTCATCTGTGTCTCCTCTCCCTCTATCCAAGGAATTCAGGCACCTCATTAAGAGGAAGAATTCTCATGCTGAGCAGAAAGGGATTTCAGGGCTAGGAAATTTACTCTAAAGGTTGTTTTCTTGTCAATCTTTTATCTTCTTCAACAATTACAGGGTATAGAAATAGCTCAGGACAGCACAAGAGATGTATTTTAAAGCCTGGTGTTGCTATAGCTGCACAGAAGCCATCACTTTATGCAAACGTCCCCTTTCAGTCAATTGAACTATGTACAGAGGCAAGCACATGGAATGTTGGTAAAAATGTCAGAACTTGACCTAAAATTAATTCCTGTATTATTGGCCATGAGATAATATAAAGAGCTCCGGAATTCTCTTGCTATGAATCGATATATAACTGTCACAACACAATTAACATCTTTCTTTTATTCAAGCCTATTTTTCAAATCGAAATGTTTATATTACTGACTTTAGGCTTGCAGAGCCTGTGTCCTGAGGCATAGGGAAATGAACAAACTGTTAATAAAAAGTCAATAAATCCTCCTTGCTGGATGAACATTGCCTTTCTGTAGATCCCTGAGCTGCAGCAGCGAGCCTCTTTCTCCTCTTTCGTACCGAGCTCAGTTTTTAACTAGCAGCCCGCTACAGACCTTTCTGTCGTGTGACATGAACTGGGGGGCACTGGAAAGTGGTCAAACCTCTGTCATGTCCTGTCTGCTTGTGCTCCTCTTTTCCCCAGGAGGAACACACAGGTGAATTGTTCCTCCATCCTTCCTCTGCATCACCCCTCTGGTGATGAGGGGTGATGAGAATGAACCTCATCATGGTTTATAGAGAAAAGCATACAAGGATTAAGCATAGGGTTGGACTCAGTACTAAAAGATGTACTCCTGAGATTTATAGTAATGAAGGCTGGAAGAGACCACCTGATCCAATGTGACCTCTTTCCTTGAGCCAGGAGCTCTGATACTGTTACCTCCATACTGAGCTGGATCCCTTGGGCCTGATTAAACACAATCTTCGAGAAGGGCATCCCTCCTTGGCTGCAAAAAATGAAGCGACAGAGAATTTATCACGTCCTTTGTACCCAGTGGCTTATCAGATTCCCTGTTAGAAGTTTGTGTCTAATTTCTGCTTTGAATTTGGCTTCACTTCCAGCCACTAGCTCTTGATGTGCCTTTCTGCTACATTAAAGAGCCATTCAGTAACTGGTATTTACTCCCCATGAAGGTTCTTACATGCTATAATCAAGCTGTCTTCTGATCTGTTTGATAAGATAAACAGATTGAGCTCTCACTGTTCTCTCTTTGTATTTCCCCTTCCAGACATCAAAACATATCTGGGGCTTATTTCTATATCTTCTGTAGTATTTCAACATCCCTTTTAAAATGTTGACATCAGGACTGTATACATTATTCCACATCAGTCCCAATAATGTCACACAGAAAGAAATGGCAATTTCCTCCTCCTACTCACTATTCTGTTGTTTATACTGACAAGAATTGAATTAGCACTTTCTGCCTCTGTATCATACAGGAGCTTCTGCTACTCCATTTCCTCTTAGAAGCCAATGCTATTTTCAGTCAGTGCTTACCAGGGTACAGAACACCTTTCTGCAAGAATGGTTTGCATTGCCTGCTTCGAAATGAATGATTTGGTTTGTCTAGGGTTTACCCAACCATACCAGTAGATGAACCTCTTTCTTGTTTTAGCAGTCCTGTTATTCTTGCCAGTGTTTAGTACTGCATCACTGGGGATTTTGTATTAGATTCCTAAAAAGGCAAGACTCTTAAACACCATGAAATTTCTCACCAAACTCTACAGAAGTTCCTAGAAGTAACCCTGTCTGATAAAGACCCCCGATGACAATTTTTTTGAGATCTTTGAGACAGACAAATATTAAGTTATTCATTATTTACTTTATTGATACCCTAGGGAGTTCCTTTGTTCTTCACCATATTGTGTGATACTAAACTGAACAATTTGTGGAGGTCTGAATAATACCACACCTGTTCAATTGCCACTGCCAGCAGAACTTGTAATCTCACAAAAAAAATGAGGACAGGGTTGTCTGAAAATAGCTAGATCCTTAAGGCATATTGACTGTCACTAATTACTTACATTCACTGTGTACTTATTCTTAGGTCAGCTGGTCTGCTATTTGGCCTGTAGCAGGTGTACTTAAATGGCTGTACAACTTTAAGGTCATCCCACTGGACGTTTGGATATTGGCACAGGAGCAGCACTTTCAGGGTGTTGGACACTTCAACTGATATTGCAAGGTGTAGTGGGAAATTACTCTACTTACAAATGTAAAATATATTTATCATCTCTTGATTGCAAGTAGTGTAGGACTGACAGTTACAGGAATATATGTAATCTACATTCATTATTGTCCCGATTTCAGATGGGATACAGTTAATTTTCCTCCCAATATCTGTGTTTTGGATTTAGCATGAGAACAATGTTGATAGCACACTGATACTTTAGTTGTCACTAAGTATTGCTTACACTAAGTCAAGGATGTTTTCAGTGTCTCACGCCCTGCCAGTCAGCAGGGGCACAAGGAGCTGTGTGGAAACACGCCCAGGACAGCTGACCCAAACTGGCCAAAGGGATATGCATACCGTAGAACATAATGCCCAGTGTACAAACTGGGGACAGTTGGTCCATAGGGGCTGATCGCTGCTGCGGGATGGGCTCAGCACTGGTCAGTGCCTGGTGAGCAATTGTGTTGTGCATCTTGTGTTTCTCTCGGGTTCAGTCTTTCTCTTTTACCTTTCCATTAATGTTGCCGTTGTTGCCATTAATAACATTAATTTATTTTACCTTATTTCAACTAATAAACTGTTCTTATCTCAATGCGCAGGTTTTACCTTTTTCTGATTCTCCTCCCCATCCCCCTGGGCAGGGAGGGAGAATAAGCGAGCAGCTGTGTGACACTTAATTGCTGGCTAGAGTTAATTCACAATTAAACAAGGCAATGCAACATCCTTCAGAAATATACAATCTTAATTCTAAGACCTCACTCTTCTCTTTCTGAACAGAGTCTGTAAAACCTTTTTTAGTATCTTTGCATTTTCAGCACCATTATTAAAGTTCCCATTTAGTATGTAATCTATACTAGTGCCAGGGCTTCTTTTGTTCCAAAAATATCAGTTCCTTGATACTGTCCTGTAACTCAGAGAGGTACAGACTTTCCCCAATGTCTACCACTTTCTGTTGGTTGCATATTCTGGTGAGGTATTTCCTGGTTTAGCAGTGACATGCATGAAAGCAAATTTCAGGACCCCACAGAACCTCGCAATTGGACTTATTCTTTGAAGAAGGTGATGAATGATAGCACGTCACCTTCAAATACATACTAAAATTATCAGACAAGCACTAAAATCTGATACCTCTGTATATACCCAGCAAATGCTGGGTATATAATTTAGTTTACCATCTTGTGACAGAGACTTTAGCTAACCTGCAACACATTGCCACAAAGTTTTTAGCATACGACAGGAGCTTAGACAACTGACTTAGGTGTAGACATCTGAATTAAGGTGTTTTGGACATGGACAGCTAAATTAATGTGTCTTGATTTTGAACTGAATCCCACCCTTCTGGTTCCCTCATGACAACCTGGAACTGAGCCTTTTTTTTCCCTTCTTTATTTCCTTATATTTATTTTAGAACCTTGTCATCTCATACTGAGTTAATTGCCAAGATGGGCTAATCTTCTAAGGCAAAAGTGATCTCTGTAGTCCCTTAAAACTTTTCAGTCTCATAGCGATGGCATGTTTTTTTTGCTTTTAGTTCAACTGCTCATTCTCAACATGTTTTGAAGCATTTTAGTTCCTTACTTTTACCCTCAAGAGTAAAGCAGTGTTAATTTTACCCTTTTTCATCTCTATTCAGCCATGCAGTAGCACTGCAGATGTTGAGGCAAAGTCCCATTTGTTAAAAATTCAGTTCTGCCTTTGTATCACAGCATCAGATGTAGCTCAGAAAAAGATATCTGTCATTAAAAGAGAAGTTTGGACTTCAGTCCATAAGGCCACTGATTTAGTAAAGCTTTGTTCGACACAGTTTGACAATTCTTAAATTGTCAAACCACAATGTTCAAATTATCTCTTATAACAACACGACTGAAGAAGAGTTAAATCTATGTGCATTTGATCTTCTTGATGCTGAAAACATCTTTTTCAGTTTCTCATATCAGACCTCAATCTTATGTGTGAGAATCCACTAATAACCCATTAGACAATGCACTTTTTCTCTCATTAGACCTCCTTTTTTTGTGCTGTTTGTTCCTATTAGCAAGACAAGAACAAAGAGTTGAGCTTTGTTCTTGAAATGGCATGAAGTGTCCTGTGCAGCCATTCGTATTTCCTGCAGATTTTGATCCCTGTGTCTCCAGACTGCCTTTATCCTCTTAACTACCAAACAAGTTATGTCTTCTGCATGATGGGATATATTGGCCTAGATGCCTCTGCTGAGCTACAAGAGTGGAGATATCTATTTGAACTTTTTGTGTTTGGGTCCCCTCAGCCCACAGGAGTGAGCTCTTGGAAGGTTGGGATAGGAGGCTGAAAATAAAGTGGGACAAAGAATAAGAATAAGAATAAGAATAAGAATAAGAATAAGAATAAGAATAAGAGTAAGAATAGGAATATGCTAACATGGATTGTGAGCAAGACCTGGTTTTGAAATTCAAATATGTGTTCATATTTCAGTTGTGCAGTTCTGAATTTTAATTCTATGCCACATCCATCAAGTAATTCTGCAGTAAACTGTGGTAAATCTCTATTGAGGGCCATTTCCAGTGAATCTCACTAACCCAAAAATTTATCCAGCACGTTCCCTTTGACTCTAATGGAGAAGTCTCTGTTTCTTTGTCCCTAGAAGACAAAGTACAAGTCAGAAAATGCATTCGAGGCAAAAAAAAATAATTTATCATAATCATTGAATGATTGGTTAAATAGATATATTTGACCATTTGTTCTTCATTTCTGTTTTACTATCTCCATAGTCGTAAAAGAGAAGTTGTCAGTGTAGGCATCTAACCTTCCTTGTTACATTGACAAAAATGGTGATTCTGAGGCTTCAGTTGGGTCCACACTTGAATTTTGCTTCAGATGGCAAATTTATTTCTTAACTAGAAACCCTTCAAAATCCCCTTACCTTTATCATTGCAAAATAGGTTCTACATTCCCTGTAGAAATGGATGCTAATTAGGAGAACTTTTAACCTCCCAATTACACTGAATCAAAGTTTACAGGCTTGCTGGAGGAAACATGCCCACATGAGAAGACACTGATTAACATAAACTCTCTGTCAAGCGTTTTTAATCTTTTATTCATTATTTGCAGGACTCTGGTAAGTCAGACCTTAGAATTTTCACTTTCCATTCCAGGGGAAAAAGCAGACTTATTCTCTGCATTTCTCACTGAGATTGAGGATAGTACTGATTTTTTCTCACTTGAGTCACAACATTCTTTGAGGATTAAAAATTAATGAAATTCTGATTGCTAGTGTTTATACATGCCTACAAGTAAGCCTCACCACAATTATTTTTCACAGATTTAAGGTTAATAATCAGTGATTCACAGGTAACAACCATGACTTCTTACACTCCAGCCATGGTGCCTGGGAAAAGGAAGGGACTCATCCTTGTGTTCTGCCCATTCTTCACCTTTCCTTCTTTCCTTCTGTGCTAGAAAAAACTGTTGTTTCTCTTTAAGCCACCCCCTGCTCATTTTTTGTTATTGCACTTACTTGTCTCTTTCTACCCTTCATCCAGACCTGCTGCTGTAACGCTTCTCAGGCAACATGGAATTGTGAAAAATGGATTCATGCTGCTTCACACCTTTCACCACAGTTTTTAAACAAGAGAAAAATCAAAACAAAAGCTCTTTTTCAAGTGAAAAAAAGCTGAGTAAACTAGTTACATTTCTTTCTTATCTTTTTATTGTTCATGCAGGTTCTTTCTCCTCTCTTAACTCCCTCCCTTGAATTTCTCCTTTCTATCTATAATAACTTCTGTTTAAAACTTAGGAAGACAAATTGCCCAAACTGTTGGGCTTGTTCATGGGAATGACTTTGCCAAAATAAACTATTTTTCAGCCTTTTCAGAATATAAATTATTCAAGCCACATTTCAAGGCCTGGCCAAAATCCAGCAGGATGTTTATAAGAAAGTAATCAGACAGATCCTTTCCTCTAAGTAAACTCCAGTAAAAGAGAAAAAGAGAGGTAAAAGAGACATTTGGAAAAATGGTACCTCCAGCAACATCCTTATCATCCTGCCGGAGATGATTTCCTTATGCCATTCCCTCCACAGAGACTCATGGAGCAAAGACCTTCCCTTTCCAAACACTTGAAGGTGGAAATACTGAAAAATCCACTCTTACTCCATGATGATGTATTAGGTTAAACATGGTACAGTGATAAACTGTGACAGACACAAGCTCTTCGTCATAGTTCATTGCTATGTTGTAATATTTTCAACCTATTCTTAGGCTTCCTTGAGCTACTGACGCATTTTATTATAAACTCTTCCTTTTTTAAAATTTATACTGCAGTTCTGGCCTGTATCATGGTGAGTGACACATGGTTCCAGGCTCTAACCTGAGAGAGTTTATAGTCTATGTATGAAAGAATTTATACTCCAAGTCAGATATTTCAGTTGTGAATTCTGCCTCAGCATCCTTCAGACACCACAACAACACATAACTGTGTTCTCACCACTGCTGTTCTCTAATTTCTTTGTACTATAACCTTTTGAACAGAGTAGAGAGATGTGAGAAGCCACAGCTTCTTATAAACAAATAGCTGATCCTGTTGGATGGAATGAAACCTGTGCACCATGCTGTCGTTTCTTAGGGTTTTCTCCTACAAAATTAAATATTCTTAAAAATTGCACAAATTTGGCATCAAGAAAAAAAAAGTCTAGAAATTTGGCTTTCCTGCTGCTTCCCTAAAGTGCTGAATGACTAGCTTTTCCTGCGGTGGTGAAAATCATGTGTGGAAACTAGCAAAACTTCATCAGGGAAACCTGTGAGCTGTTGAAAGCACCAAAGGAACTTTTCACAGTCAAGAGAGCAAGCCATGAGCTCTGCAAGCAGGGACAGCTCTTTCCAAAGGTAAAAGGAAAGCACCATAGTGCTCACCAGAGAAAGGGAATTGCTGTAAGGATGCTCACAGCAACTTTAACCAACCTCATTGCAGTCAGTGAACAAACTACACTGAAAACTTTTGTTGTGGCTGACAAAGACAGAAAGGGCTGAGGAATGAGTAACCAGGATCCCTAACACAGATATAGCACAGACATTAGACAGTGTCCCTGTCCCATCTCTCACCATCTGAGAAAACGAAGCCCATTATCTCTGAGCCCCCTTAGCAGGCAGAGTCCCTCCACTGAAGCATTTGAATCTTTCTGCAAATGTGTGAAAGATGACACAGACAAAACTAAGGAAACTGCAAGAGAATGTCCTGTGTAAACAGCAATTGTATCCTGATCCTTTGAGAAGGCTTAGCAGAAGTCCATCTCATGCCTTCCACCTCTCTTAATGATGTCTATGAGGCAATGGTCCATGAGTGGTTTTGTGTTTTCCCTTCACTCATAGTTTTGATCAATTGTAGCAGCTACCCACATCCCTCTAAAGAGCTGACCCTAAGAATCCTCTTCCCTGCTCCAGCATGAAACCACCATCCTTCAAAACACTTCAGTGATTCACAGTTTTTGATATAAAGTTTATTTAGCTCTTCTCCAGTGATCTGCATCCTCCTCATTACCTCTCACAGAGAAGGTCTGAAACCACAAAACTTTGCTACAGAATAAAAAATCTTCTCTCAGTCCTTCTGGGCATTTGTCATGTGTCTGAAATATAACAGTGACTAGAGAAATTCTGAGTACAGAGTCTACGCTGAAAAGCCTTTTTGTAGGAGTTCTCCTCCCTTTTGATCATGTGTGGAAGTACAGTGCTCATAAAGCAAATATTCAATTTGCATTGCCATCCACAATACCAGTAATTAACTCACTGGCTAATTTGTTGTTAGCTGCAACTAATGGATTCAAGATGAAACTTGGGATTGTTTTATAATGAGCTGGTCTTTGGTATACTTCCTTCTTGCACAAAATCTGGATAATTTTACACAAATACCCATGTATATAAATTCCTTAAAGGGCAAAAATGAAATGTTGCAGGCAGAGATATTCCCACCTTTCATAAAATCTGACAAACTGCAGCTCAATTTTCAAGTTATA
>WEIT01011749.1:15998-34264 GCA_013389985.1 Dryoscopus gambensis
AGAAAATCTATTGCATAATGCCTCATCTCAGAATTCAGAACTGAGGAGGATATATTTTCTGAACAGTAATAGTTCAAACTCTATTACTTCTTCCTTTGTAAGCCTTTTATGACTTTTCCATAAGAAAAAGGAAACCTGAGTTGTTGAATAATAAGGTATGTTCCGAAAAAAAACAAACTTGTACATGACTGAATATTTGACCCACATTTTCTTAATTTCTATTAAGCCAGGTGTGACTTGGTTCTGGTGGATGTTTGTTTGTTTGTTTGTTGTTTTGGTTTAGTTTTGGGGTTAGGTTTTGGGGTTTTGGGTTTTTTTTCCATTTCATAACCCTCTTGAATCTAAGGGAATATTCTGTAGGAGAAAATGGCTGTGCAACAGTCCAGGCTCCCATCAACCATTTGTGAGTCAGTTCTTGATCCTTGCTTTGTAATAAAACACTTAGTCACCTTCCTCCCAAAGCTTTACCAAGATAGGTTTGATTTTGGTGTAAATAGTGACATAACTGAGTAGAAAATAATCACTATGACTCCTGTGAAACCTGAAAGTCAGTAATTTCTCATAGGAAGGCTGATTGATGCCTTCTCTTTTCTGTATCCAGAAAAAGTGCCAGTTATTCCCACTTGCGCGCACACACACACACACACACACACACACACACACACTTATGCTACCTCTCCTTTTAGAATTAGAAGACTACAAAGTCTACAAACATTAAATTAAAGTTTAAAAGAATTAACTAAAATTTTAGTGAGACAATTTTGCATGGAATCAAGAGAAATGTAAGGGTATTGAGTGTGAGGGTATTGAGATGGAATGAATAGACCTGTCTGGTGAAAGTGGAGGTAACACTAGTATGGGAGGCACTTTGGGCTGAAAGAGAGTGAAGAAAGGTGGCTCTACCCTGGGAATTGTCAAAGACCTATGGAACAAAGCAGGTCAGGGTTAAGATTTCAGGATTGGAAGGAATACTATCTTTGGGAGCAAGAAACTGAATCCTAGATTGGCCTGAATTGTAAGTCACCTACAGTCCCACCCTGGATTAGGGTTGGTGTTAGGGCAGGTTGTTCAGAGTTTCCTTTGTTATGAAGCATTTGAATCTGGGCACTTCTCACCTGGACCTGTTGTGAGGTAAAGATGAGAAGCCTCTTCTCCCCTGCAAGGGACTGTAATTCTCCCCTTACTCTTCAGCACCACAACACGTACGACCACTTAGCACTGCTGTTTTTCTAGCCTTGCATGATTTCTTTTGATAGAATAAAAAAATACCTTTAGTTAGAATGTCATAGTAGTTTGGCAACATAAAAAATACCAAAATAAACCCCAAACCAAAATGATGCACTAAACTTTGCCAGTAAAATTTCTAACCTTTCTAATAAAAACCATAGGGGATTGTGTTGAAATAAAAGGTCTGACTTCCATGTTTTTAAAAACTGCAAGAGTAGAGGTGATGGTAAGTAGTGTGATAGCTGCCAGGAAACTAAATTACACTAAAGACCCCCAGACTGTATGAAATAACAACACACACTGAAAGAGTCATGGCAAAGCTGACAGGTACACAATGCAAACAATTTACTGATTATCTGGGGAAGATAACAAAACACCTGCTGCTTACTAAAGTTCACTACCTATCAGCATTAGAGAAAAAAACATTTTAAAATATTCTCATCTACCTCTATTTCTTTTACTTTATTTTATGATGCACTGCCCCATCATTTTCACATAGATATATCTCAAAGCAATTGTATACATACCTTTTTGGATACAGAGAGATACAAATAAAGATTAGTTAAACTTGCTATTCTGAGAAAAGAAGGCCTTTAAAAATCTGTTTTGAATAAGCTCCTCTATATAGAACCATTTTAACTCTCTGATCTGGCCCTTTTGGAGATAGCATGGTACATTTATCATAACTTGAATGAAGCATGTGCTTATGGATTTTTCTTTTAAACAGCAAAATTAGAACAGAACAAAAAAAGGGGTTAAGAGCATTCGTAGGTTGGATTTTTGTACTCACATTTATTTCAAGTCACACTTTTGTCCATGAATCTGAGTGCTTCTGGAACTCTTTTAGAACATAAGTCTGTACCTCACACGTGAATGAGGTTAGCATCTGGGCAGTGTTCAGTGAGTGTGAAAATATTTTACTTTAATATGTTTAACGCAGAAAAGCATAGGAAAAAAAAACCAAAAACTTGCTTACATGAGTACAAACTGCAAATGATTTTTGACCTTGAATACTACTTGTTTTTTATAAGTGTAATTTTTAGGAATCTGTCTAGCCCAACCTCATAGGGTTGATTTTCTATTCTGATTTCTTGCTCCTTTTTTTAAAAACCTGATTGTTAGAGCATATGAATTGAGTGGTCTCTGATACTTCTTTCTATTCTAATTGCGTGTCCTGAAAGCCAGCCAGATATAAGTGTTTTAGAGACAGTGGGTTGCATCCTACTGTTTGGGGAAAAGATACCTTGTGAATGTGTGCATCTGTGACAGCATGTGTCAGTCATTTGTGACTCTTCTTCTGAAAGCCATTGTGAGTTACTGTGAGCTAGCTGCTGCATCCAAAATGGACCCTCAAATATTAACCAAGAGAATCACAGAGTATGAGGTTGGATTAAAAACTTCCTAAAGATTTTTTTTTCTATAAAATCCATTTTTAAAGTGTGTTCATCAAAGTCTTTCATCAAAAAGATAAAACTTTTTTGATTAATATTATTGATTTAAATATGGTTGTAAATATGAATTCATATAGGCATGACCGCAATGCCCCATTTCCTGTTCCCCTGCACCACTCAGGAGGGGAAGATGTTGAAGAACACGGAATGGAGGTGTGAAGGGGTGGGAGAAAAGTATTCTTTTAATTTTCATTTTTATTTCCTGCTATGCGCATCAGTTTGATTGGCAACAAATTAATTTTCCCCTAGTCTTTTTTCAATCATTGAACTTTTTCATCATATTTTCTCCCCTGTGCTTTTGGTGAAGAAGGGTGAAGGAGCATCTGAGTGGGCAGCTGGCAGGTGCTGGTCATTGTCAACCCACTGCAGGAAAAAATGTTTTCAAGTTTCTCTCCTAATGTTTCTGTAATTCTTGTGGTTTAACTCTGGTTAATTGTGCCTAACTCTTAAATTCAGTCAATAGCATGGAGCAGTCTTCCCACATTTGGAAGACATAGGTGCAAATTACATTTATAGGTAGAGTGACAGGGCAGGCCTCTTTCTCCTGGCAGAGAAGTGTTCAAAGCGCCTTAATCACCTACCTGTCATTATAACTAGGCCTCACTGGCTGCTTCCTTGACTATCATAGAAATTTTAGATGCATCATTAATAGAAAATTAGCCTTAATTTACAATGAAAATTCTTTTTTTTATTCCCCCCAATGTGTTAGTGGGATTTAATATATTTCTATCTGCAGCTGCAAGCAGAATCCCTCATAATTGTTGACTCTGCAGTTGGGTTTCGCATGCCCTGTGTAGGGGGGTTCTCATAGAGTTGCAATTAATTTCTTTAAAAGTGATCATGGTTTTTGGCACACAGTTGTGGAAAATGCAAACTGGCTTTTTGGTGTCACTGTGGTTATGACTAAATAGCTACTGTTGAATGTTTTTATATGCTGGCACAAAGTACTTGGTGTAGTGCTATCGTACTTGATTTTGTGTTATTCCTGCTTGGCAGTGACCCTGTTCTATCAAAACAGGTATATATTGCACATTACACAATGCAGTTTCTAAAACTGACTTCAGTGAAAAGATTGTCTTACATAAAGTGGTCCTTAATTTACTTCCACAGGCATTAAATGCCTCCCCAGCACAGCTGTTACCTCGTTTGTAATATGTTATTGCTATTATTAATATTGCAGTAATGCCCAAGAGCCAACAGAGAAGAGTTTTCTTTGTTCCACATGTGATACATAGAATAACAGACATTCACTTGCGGAGCTTCCCGTAGGGATTTCAGAGGCCTTGGATACCATATTAGAGGTGTGACAAACTATTCCAATCTGAGATTCACTAAGAGTCAACCCAGTGATATGTCCCGCCATTCACAATAAGCCTCCTGTTGCTCCAGCTGGCACTGCTGTGGATATTCAGTCCAGTTCTGCAGCCAAGGGCAGGAAAAGGTGTAGCACACACATGCTGGTGGCATGAGTAGATGTTCTGTTCTGTACTCTTTATTGCTTTTTTACCCTATTTTAAAATAGAAATGAATACATTTACACAGACACTTTAAAGTGAGAATGCATTTAAAGGAATTTCATCCTGTTTTCTGCAGTCAACAGGAGTTCTGCCATTCACTGACTAATATTTGAGCAATGTGAAGTCCACAATGATGTATTTCTGACATCTTGGATTTAAAAATTATACCCTTTAACACTGAAATATTTTTCTTTGCCGTTCTAAGTAATAACAAGAACAGTTACTAATATTCTGAAAAGCACAACCATTCAAATTTGGGCAAATACATAAACAGGATTTAAAAGGCAAGAATTAATGATGTCAGCGAACAAATTCTTCATGAGTGTTAGCTGACTATTTATAAATCTGGGTAATCATTTTCAAAAGTACTTTTCAGATAAACCACCTAAATTTAGGCTTGAATTATCTTCTGCCATGCTGGAAAGATCTCACAGAAGAGATCATTCACAATTTTTCACAACTTAAATGATTCTTTAATGGAGAATGCACAAGATAGAAAGCTTTTTTCTACATTCTCCTGGGCATATTGATAAATCATGCAAGTAATTTTATAGCCTGTAATTTTCTACAGTGCATGTAGAATCACCTTCAGTTTACATTTTTTTGGCAATTGAAAATTACGTATTTCTTCATGGTTTCATTTCTTCCTCCCTCCTTCCATATAAGGTTACTGAAGGTAATGGTTATATCTAAGAATGATAGTCATCCATTCTAAGTTGAGGAGTTACCCCTAATAATGGTTATTTTAAGTGCAGCTTCATCTTAATTTTCTTATTCATACCAGCAAACAGAATAACTAGAATAACAGGATCTTTTACAATAGCTGCCATAAAAACCGCTAGCTGTTAAATTAATCAAGGAGAAGATAGAGAACAGTTCTAAACTAAAAATGATTCAGGTACATGGAATATTTGAAGTATAATTTTTTATCAATTATCTTTGCAAAGGAAGGGTAGGGGGTAGTACACAAGATTTCTCTGGAGTAGCTACCTGAAATACTGGTTAATGGTTTTTTGGTTTGGTTTGGTTTTGTTCTAGTTTTGGTTCTGGGTTTTTTTTGGGTTGCCCTTTTTTTTTTTTTTTTCAAAAAAATAATCTGTAGTTTTACTGGGGTTTTTTTACAGAAATATTTGACTGATTTATTCTTCTTCACTTAAGAGTTAAATATTTTGTGAACATTTTATAAATCTGTTGATAAGCAATGCAAACCTTAAAGCAGCGACACTTACCAATGCCCTAACAAGTTTAAATTAAACTGTTCAAATGATATTCTGCTCTTGCTGTCTCTGTTGAACATGAGAATAAGGGGACTACTCTCATTCCCTCCTTTCTTTTTAGCTCCAGGCTGGTTCAACTCTTACTGTACAAAAGGGACCAATATTTTATGATAAATGTCAGATGATGTGTTTGTGTCACATAATCCTTCACTATCAAGTTGTAGTTTTCTATAAGATTAAGGAGGATTCAAATATCACTGCTTCCTTATCTGGTAATTCACTGATATTCGTTAGAGAACATTATTTTATCTTTTCCATCATGTTACTCATTGTTAAACAGTGATATGTTTAGCAAGCCATGGATTGTATTTAAATCGAAGTGCAAAGCACATTTTATATTTCCATGAGATATAAAACAAAGCCTTGGGAGATCATATTTTACATAAAGTCTGTGCGGTGAAACAAAGTTTCTCCCTATTAATTAAATTCTAGCAATTTGGCTTTGAGTAAGGATTTTGTATTGGATTTTGCAATAAAGGTAACCCGCCAGGTCAAGTGATGTTACAGTAACAATAAAACACTTATCTTTTATGAAGGTATTTAAATGTACTTAGATAAAAAGTAAGCTACTCAGTATCATTATAACATAAATATAAAAAATTTTAAATCATTTTTGGAAGGTTTTATTTTCTCTTTATGTTTTTTTTTGCAGTAGGATGCTGAGGATAAAGAATTAACTCAGGCAATGAACAGTATGCAGTATGAAAGAGCCTCATAGGGAGAATTGAGTACAGAACTCCACTGACCTTACCTAGAATTTTGTGAGAGTTTCCCAGTATGTTGGTTTTAAGGAGCCCGACCCCCAGATTTCTAGTCTGCTTGAGTGTCGTGGTTTGACACTGGCCCAACGCCAGGCACCCACGAGAGTCTCTCGCTCACCCTCCCCTACCACAGCTGGGCAAAAGGGGGGAAAAGAGGAAAGGGTTAATGGAGGCTTCATGGGTGAGATAAGGAGAATGGGAGAAATATTTCAAGGGCAAAACAGGCTCAACCTTGGTTGCTAAGTGAAATTTATTGCTAACAGAATCAGAGGAGGGTAACGAGAAGCAAAATAAGCCCTTAAAACACCTTCCCCCCCACCCCCAGGCCCTCCCTCCTTCCCACCGACAGCACAGGGAGGCAGGGCAGGGGGGTTTTGGTCAGTCCATCACCAGGATTTTTTTCTGCTGCTCTGGGAGAAGAGTCCTTCCCTGTGAGGCCGTGGGGTCCCTCCCAATGGGAGACCTCTGTGAACTTCCCGGTGTGGGTCTGCTCTCATGAGCAGCAGCCAAACCACACCTGCTGCCTCTCAAAACTGCTGCGGGTGGGTCTCTTCCCACGGAGTGCAGTCCTCCAAGGACAGGCTGCTCCAGCCTGGGAGCAAGGACCCTCTCTCTCTCCCAGGTCTCCCACTGGATCACAGCCTCCTCCAGGCATCCACCCGCTCCGGTGTGGGCACCTTCCCCACAGGCTGCGGGTGGATCTCTGCAGGATCACAGGGTGGGTCCCTGTGGACCCATGGGCTGCAGGGGGACAACCTGCTTCACCATGGTCTTCATCACGGCCTGCAGAGGAATCTCGGCTCCGGCACCTGGAGCACCTCCTCCCCCTCCTCCTCCACTGACCTTGGTGTCGCTGTGTTGTTTTCCCTCACATATTCTCACCCCCTCCTCTTCTCTGACTAGAAGCAAAACCCCCTGACTTTGTTTTGATTTTCTTCTTAAATATGTCATCACAGAGGTGCTACCAGCCTCTCTCACTGGCCCAGTTCTGGCCAGCAGCATGTCCATCTTCAGAGCCATCAGCCACTGGGTCTGCCAGACATGGTGGGAAGCTTCCAGCAGCTTCTCACAGGAGCTGTCTTTGCGGCCCCCCTGCTACCCAAAACCAGGCCTTGCCAAACTATTTTACTGTTTATTTTTCTGAGCTCAGATGAAATTCTTAATTTAACCATGAGGTTAAAGCACCATGAGCTCTTCAAATAACTATTGTAATAATTCTGTCAGGGAGGGTAAACTACTCTTCAGATAAGCCATCACCTGTGGTGGGTGCTACTTGCTTCAGCTCAGAAAAGGAGTTAGGACAAAGAAAAAGTCTAGAAAATGGAACAAAATTGTGTTTATACACACTTTTATTTAAAGTATCCTATGTTTTTCTCCTTGAGGAGACTGTCTTTTTGAGCTTTTCTACTAAAAGAAATTGAGAAGATCCAGTGTTAATGGCACCCAACATTGTTTCTCTAACTTCCTAATATACAGGGAAGCCCCATACAGTTTCAGAACATATATTTAAAATACTAATATAGTAGTAGGCTCCCTGAGTTGCTGTATCAAAGAAAAAAAAACCTGTGTAAGTATACAACATACTTTTGACAGTTGTCCAAGCAGAGTTCATATAATTCATCTTCTGCCTGTGTTCAGGCTAATTTGAGTGCATTGGCCCATAGCTTCCCTGCTAGGGTATGAGAGTGTAAAGAAGTTCTGCTTTTGTTATCCTTTCTTGGGGGAATAGAAAAATCACAGATTTTGTTCCAGTGTAATGTTGGATCCACATTTTTCCTTTGTAAACAATCAGATCTAGTGTATAGCAACAAAAAGAGATTACTGAGTCTCTTTTCAAAAGTTCAATGCTTCAGATAGTTGACTTTTGTAATAGGCTAATGTTGGGGAGGATGAAAGTTTAACAAGTTTCACAGATATATAGGTTTGGCAGAAAGATCTCTGAATGTAGAAACTGAGAATGAAATAGAAATGAAAGCAAGTTTTGATATAGAGTTTTGCTGAACCAGTGGTCTTGAGTAGCTGAGAAGGCAAAGGTTGGAGATGATTTGGAGGGAGATTTTATGACTTAGAGCAAAGGATAAGCTGACCACAAACAGAAGAATTTTTTTACCAAGTAGAAAGATACCACAGGCAAACAAGATATTGGTGTAGAAAACAGAATAAAGGTCTAAGAATTTTCCACTTCAGGAAAACTGAAAAATAACTTCAAGCTTAATTTGTAACATACTTACCTTTGTGATTGGATAATAATGACTATAATATGGTAATGATAATAGTTATGATAGGCTATAGGCAAATGTATAGGTATTGTGTGTGATGCTGATTGGTTATCATGTATTAAGATACTCAACAAAGAAAAGTATATAATGTCCTGTAATTTGAACAGAAATCGACTTCAGACTTTGGGCTTCAGTCTTCAGGCCTCCAGCTGTGGCAGCTGGAGGCTTGCTCTCTGTGCCCACAACCCATGATGCAATAAACAGCTTTGGAGAGCAGCCTGGAGTCCCTCATCTCTTGTTTCAGGCTCTTACAGGATAAAGCTGCACTTTAGAAAAGGTTTTAAGTACGTGAGAACGCTAAACTAAGTCAGAGAGTTTATATATACAGCTGCAACTGCATCTTGTTCAAGAATTTAACCATATAGGGCTTAAGTTGCAATCCAGTGGTAGAATGAAGATGCATAGTCATAATTTAAATACATCAGCCTTCCAAATTTGCAACCAAACACCTCTGAAAGTCTTATTTCCACAATGTACATTAGGGTAATTCTAGCAGAGCCTAATGACAAGCAGTGTCTGAGGTAAGCATTATTACCCCACTGGGTGAGAAGCTACAAATCACTGCTTTATACAAGAGCAGTATGTCCCTACACAATGTCACTGCAAGGTCTCCAACCAGGAGGAATTAAGATATATTAGTTCTTGTATAGACAAGATGTTGTTTAATCAGACAGTTCCAGCTTCTGCTGGATATTTGTGTTGTACTGCACGTGTTTTTTTATGTATAGTACAAATTCCAAGCTAGTCTGTTGCACAGGGCACAGCAGAATACCTGAATCATCTTGTGTTTGTGTGTAGCTACAGCTTCCCCTGAGTTCCCAGTAGTGTTTGGGGCACAGATGTTTGTTGAAGCATTCTGTTTGGAGCACATTAAGTTAATACAAGTTTGTAAATGAAAGGTTTAATCTTCTCATCTAGCTATTGTTAAATTTTTTCCCCCCAGAATGGCTACAGTATAAGTATAAGTATGTATATTCCGTAAGCAAAGGGACTATTGTCATTCAGGATGGAGGTTCTGAATTAGACAAGCAGGAAAGTTATTAGGAGCAGAATGGTTTTACATGGGAAAGCCTGCAGCTGTGGTCTGACTTTTGCTGTTATACGTTTTCTAAAGGAAAACCTGAGGACTTTTGGAGACAAAAAGAGGTGATTAAGTATTGGGTTTTGGATTGGATGAAAGACAAAGGATGCGTATGCAGCCTACTGAGGCCACAGTGCAAATAAATACTGTTGCTTCAAGGTATAGGGACTGATGAATATAAATGGAAGGGTACTGTGGAAAATAGAACAGTACTCTGACAGGATATGGTACAGAAGACTGGGAGCCTTAGAAATGGCTTAGTTAAGAGGTTATCAAATTGTGGCTTTAATCTTGTCTAAGAATACTGTAAATAGCCATCCAATCAATCTCGTCTTCAATTTGCTATTTACAGTTTAATATCTGACAGTCCTTGGTTTGGGAACGATGTTTTTGGGGCTGGTACTGGAAGCTAGCTCTGTATAGTCTGTGCATTACCTTGTATTGATTGCAGTCCTTCCAGAAACAGGGAAAAAAGTAGTAGCAAAAAGATAAACTCTTTAGGAAGAGCACCACTTCCAGTGATCTGTTCTCTGTGTAGGCATTTTGGCATGCACAGCTGTCACGTTAGAGATGGAAGAGGATACATTCCTTACTATTGCTTACCTGTATTTGATTATGGATTTGCTGCTCAGGACTTTTTTTACCTTTCTAAACCTGCTGATGCTGTCTGCTTTCAAAACCTCCTTTGGTTTTGAAACCTCCATATTCCAGAAATTTACTACAATTTGAAAAGAAATATTAATTTAATTCTTACATTCTGTGTAAAGGAATATTATTTTACTTGTTTGAAATTGAACTCCTACTGTTTTTATCACTCTCTATTCTTGCACTGAGGAATTTATTCAATTTTGTTTTGTATTTGTCTTAGCCACTGACACCATGAGTTTTGTAAACTTTGATCATATCTCCTGTCCATCTGCTTTCCAAATTGAAGAGCCAGAATCTTTGGTCTCTCTTTGTAACATAGCTTTGTAACATAGCATCACAATATCTTCATAGACAAACTCAGGAACTGTGGACAGTGAGATGGGAACTGACTGAATGGCAGTTCCCAGAGTGTCATGATCAAGGATATGATCATGAACAAGGAGTAGTTATGGTCACTAATGGTGACCCCCAAGATTCAATACTGGACCCAGAACTGTTTAACGTATTCATCAATGACTTAGATGAAGGGGCAGATGCCTCCTCAACAAGGTTGCTGACAACACAAAGCTGGGAGGAGTGGCTGATACCTCAGAGTGGTGTGCAGCCCTTCAGGAGGGCCTTGACAGGCTGGAGGGATGGGCAGAGAAGAACCTTCTGAAATTCAAAAAAGGCAGGGTTGTGTACCTGGGGAAGAATAAACTCATGTACCAGCACAGGCTGGGGACTGACCCGCTGGAAAGCAGAGCTGTGGAGGAGCTGGGGGTCCTGCTGGACAACAAGCTGTCCATGAGCCAGCCACTTGAATCCTGCCTGAAGGAGCAGCCAGTCCTATTCTGTGATTACAGTGTGCTTCATACAGCAGGGAGTTTGATTCTTGTCTGGCACTCTTTTAATGGTAGTAAGTATTTAGGAAGATGACTTGCAGCATGAAAGTATGGCTGTAATTCTCAGGCTATATGATTTTGCTGTTCACTTACAGCACATCTTTTGTGTTTCAGTATAGTGGCTTGACTGTACCACATGTAAACATGCCAGCTCTGTTTGAAAACTAGCTTACCTGGGAACAGACAGCAGTTTAGCCATGATAATTGGAGCTTTCTATGCTCCGCTGGCACCCTATGTGTGCCTTTCACAGCTCTTGCAGCTGATCCTTTGGTACCTGAGCCTGTCTAGACCAAAATTTCTAGACAAAGGTGCAGAATAACTACTGGAAAAACAAAATTTAGGTTTGCACTCATATATTTTTGCCTGTTCTTTAACTCTGTGGAGGCTATTTTCATTCCTATTGCATTTCAAAAAGGCTTTTAACATATGCTTGATAAATAATTGAGAGCACTAAAGGCAATGGCTGCAATGCATATAATAGCTAACCCAGTATTATGTGCTGGGGCATTAATGTGCAAGAATACCTAGCAGTAACAGTTACAGAGGCAAGTAGTCTTTGTTTTTGGATGGTAATTGCAGTAAAAAAAAAATAAGGGAAATGTTCCTGAAATAAAAGTTTTATTAGTTTTACCAGCACTCCACATTTAAATACTGTAAATGATAAATATGGAAAAGACCTAATGTTTTTTCTATTAAGCTGTTATGACTCCTTTCATCTTTTCACAATGTAACAGTTTGCAGACAGAATACTAAAGAGAACTGGGGATCATTGCTAATTCCGTTAACTGGATGATTAAAATGACAAGAACATCTGCAAACAACTGCAGCTAGTATTATTGCTGTGCCTGAAAGCTCTGCAGTTGCTAAAGATCTGACAGTGTTTCCATTATTAAATCTCATTGTGATCCTCCTTGGGTTTAAACCTGGAATTCATATTCTCAGTCCAAAAGACAGTTTTTGGACAACATTTGGAATTAGCCATATTTTAGTTACAGAAAAGTGAGAGAGCCACAAACACTTGATATTTTGTAAGATGCATTTTATGTTCTAAAAGGTTTTTAATGCTCCTAAAATTATTCAAGTCTTAACTTTTTAATGAATATCATACATACTTGGTTATTCTGAATAACAGGAAAATGTGACCATTTGAAATGACAAAATATGTGAAGCGTGTGGACATAGATTCTGCAGATATTTACACCTGTACTTATTTTCTTAAACGTGAGTACACCCTCCCTGTTGATTTAGTGAAGCTGTTCAAGCACAAAAATTTAAATGAACATGCAGATATTTTTTGGTGGTCAAGAAATTGCTCTGTTGCTCCTGCAGAACTTTATTTTAATCTCTCTGGAAGCCAAACTGTCTGCTAAGAATCATGCTTAATAGAGTCTGATTGCACACACTGATTAACCTCAGTAAGACCCTGATTTCACTATCTAGATAACACAGATAATATCACTGTTTTTTCTTTCATAGCCTATGCATAGAAGACGTAGAATTTCACTAGCCATTTCTCACCCAGCAAGGCTGGATGCAAGTGACACAGGAGAGAGTCTGTGGTGGTCCCTCTGGGATTTCCTGCCAAAGTCCCATCAGCAGGGCTACAAGGAAGTCTCAGCAGTGAGAAACATGCGCTGGCTAAATGCAGGTCCAAATTCTCTCAAAGCTGAATATGAATCTTATCTCTTTCTTCATTTTTTAATTAGGAATTACTAGATGTAGTTTGAAAGTTAGTTGTCTTGGGTTCTTGATATTCCAGCTGGTAACTGTGGACCTTTTCAGCACACTAATTTTTCTTCACAAGAAAATGTTACTGAGAATTCTGTAAGCTGTATCATTGCAAAAGTTCAGAAGGAGGGTGACATGTTTTATCAAATCATGGAATGTATTTAAAAATACATTTTTTGAAGTGTAATTAACTTTGAATATGTCCATTTGTGGAAAGTGTTCTTGCTCAGAAGATCTTTAGCTTATGAAGATGCATATGCCCTACAGAAAGCCAGTGCAGAAGCCTATAAACAAACTGGTGTCCTGTTTATTTTTTGAATTACAGATTTGTGTTTAATGGACTTTCCAGGATAAAGGCATATGAATATGCTTTTGGTATGTTTCAGGACTGTCAGTTTACCAAAGACATTTTTTGGATAAAAATGGAAATATCAGGCTTCCTTTTTTCTTTGGAGAAAACAGGCCAAGAGCATTCTCATTGGTTTTACTAATCTAGTTGTGAAATGCTGGTCATCTAAATTAAAAGACCATATTTCCAGAGATTCCTAGCACATGAGCCAAAATAAGACTAGAAAAGAGAAAAGGTAATAATTTTTCCATTTTGATATTGACACTATGCAATACAATATAGGTTTTTTCATAATTGTTTTGAGCTAAATTTTCACATTCAGAGTCAAAGCATATCCTAATAAGCAACCCCAATATAAATGTATGAATTGTACTATGAAGCACTTTTTGTTAATAATAGGAGATATAAATCTCTTACCAATTCAGATTTGTGTGCAGTTCTGCTGCAGATTTATTTTAAAAGTGAGAATTTAAATGGAGGACAAATTGCATCCAGTTCAAATGATAGTGCAGCTGCAGCTGATATATACAGAAAATCTATAAAAACTATTGTTCTAGTCTTGTCAACACATTGACTTAATCCGTAAGAGAGTGAAAAAAATAGTTACTATATGGTTTTGAGTTGCTAATTCAATTTTGTCATAGCTGCAATATTCAGGCAACTGACCCTCATGCTTTTCTTAAATATAAGCAGCCATGAATATTTTCTCATAGTGGGACTGTAGCTAATCCCTCTGCTTGCAGATATCATCTAATCCTGATTCTCCTTAACCCTACATACATTCCTACGAAGATGCTGAGCTTACGTATTTGTACTTTAAAGTATTAGCACAGCCTCCAGCACTGTCACAGTGAAGAATCTTGTCAAAATTGAAAAATTGTATCTTGTAATAGGTAGATTATTCAAATCAATTTTATTCCAGGTAAATTTGATCAGTGTTTTTTGAAACTGTAGAATTTTTTGCTGCTCTGTGTTGCTCCAGTGACATGAATTTAAAATAACACCTAACAATGGTTGAATTGGGTCAAATCTTCTTGTATGTTATATTTAAATCAGTTTATTGCTTTTCCTTCATGGGGTTAAGCTGTATTATAATTGTGTGACCATGAATACTTTTCCATGTAATTTCTTGACCAAGTGTTGATAAAGAGTATTTTTGAAGTTTCATCTTGACCCACTTTTATTTTTATTCAGCTTAAATGGCTTTAATAAAGGGTAAGTTAGTGAGGAAAACGTCTAGAAGAAGAAACTCTAATCAATATTTGACTCTTTTGAGTTACCACCATTTTCTTCCCTCTTTCCAAATGGGGCTTGCATTCCAGTACTTTCCTATGCACTGGTCCTTGTGCTTTGACTTTGGCTTCAAATACTCCCACCAGCCTTTGTGTAACTCGGAACAAGGATTACAAGCCTATTACTAAAATTTACATGGCAAAGTAGAAACACATTGATGATTTCAAAATCTAAGCACATAAATTGTTAGGCATAATCCTCTCTACAATGACAAAGGCCCCAGAACTGTTTTTTCTAATCTGCTTTCTTATTACCAGGACACACTGTAAGTAATGTGCAAACAGAATGAAGGTACTCAAAGAAATACTGATTTAAATTATCTTACTTCATGTAACTGGGTCACTAAGCTGCTTGGCCTTCTTTTTTTTGCCAGTCAGTAGTAATGAGATGACTGCACAGCAGCTTTCTCATTTAATGTGGGAATAGAGTTTTTTGGTCATTGTTCATATCACTAAATTTGCTTTTAAGTGTGAGGAGCTTGGTGTGTATCTTGGCATAATCTGCTTTTTGTATTGGTGGTTGTTCCTCAGTGGAGCAGGACTAAATAACTGCTATGCTTGCTAGTGCGGAGGAGAGAGTGGATGGCCTAGAAGAAGGTAAAATCAGTTACTATACTTTGAAGAATCCAGGATAAACCTGTTTTGTGACAATCCTCTACAGTCTGGGTAGCATACTGAATATGGGCGTACTAAAAACTATATTTGAAATCAAATAATTCCCATATGTTTTTGTTATTATTTTGTTTGTCTGGTTTTATTGATTTTTTTTCTTAAACGTAATTATCACTGTGGGAAAAAATCTTAGATAATAGTGCACGCTTGTTCAGTCTGTGATCAGGATACATTTACTGTTGTCAAACACTTCTTTTGGGATTTTGGAAGGAAAAGTGCTTTGCAACGGCAGGCATAATTTAAATGGAATTAGTCTATTTTCTTTGTAACTACTTCCCTTCACTGCATAATTTTCTACCTTTTTGATTTTGTAAATCTGTGTGTTAGTGACTTGTATATGTGAAAGGTTGTACTTCAAGTCTGATATCAAACTATCAATACAAGGATCAGCACTGTATTGTCAGAAATGGTTATATAAATGAACTGAAAGTTTATGCAATTGATAGTTGAAGTTTAACACATATAATCCTCATTGCAAGTACAATATAGACATGTTGAATGTTTTACATATAGTATGACAAACTAAAACACACAAAATATTTTCATTTTTAAACAAATGCAAAATTCTTATTTGAAAAACAAGTAGAAAACTATTTAATACATTGTGTTACGGTATAACTGGATAATCATACTGATTCTCAATCTGAGCTAAGCAATTTTTCACTATCTTTGAATATGATGCTTGAAATAAGTAATCAGCAAAGGATGAAACCCAAAAATAATCTAAGCTTAAACTCATGCAGATCTATATAGAGAGTTAGGAGCCTGTATGCTTTGATGTTTCTTTAATCCAGTTTTCTCCAGTTGTCAGATATTAAACATCACGGGGCACATCATGAGCTCCTGTAATTTGTTATAGTACCATTGAAAGTTAATGGAGCTGAAAGACCAGCTGAAGGTCTGGCCCTATAACGCTTCAGCTAATATACACAAACCTGTAGAGCTGAGCTACTACAAGTGTCTCCCTCACGAATGTCCTTCTCAAACACTTTTCTGCTTGCACTTACAATGGATATACTGAGTCAGATTTGAGCAAAAAGGGTGATGTCTTCCACTAATTAGCTAACATAGAACTAAAAGAAACCTGACTTGCAAAGCGTAAAAGGTCAGTTTCTCCTATTCCTCTTCTGGCATTCATAGTGCTTCAATTTATCTCATTTAGCAAACAGTAAGAAGCCAGCTTTAACTTGCAATGGAGTTTCATAGTCCTAGCAATGGGAGTTGGGCAATAGCTTGTAACGAATCACTACCTACTACTCTACCACTGCTTTTTCATGAGATGGAGATTGAATCACTGCCTCCAGGACACTGAAGACAGAAGGAATTCAAAATCCATTTTAAACTGGACTGACAAAGAATCACATACAAGTCAGCTTTCTGGAGAAAGCTGATCTTGTATCTGGTAATGTAACTAGGAGTGCTTTTTCCTAAAAATACAGTTGCTGTATTATTAGCAGACATAATTTTCTTGCATTTCATTCTATGAAATACTAAGGCCAGCAGGTGAGGTTCAACTAAACCAAGTGCCTGATCCTGCAGTTCATTCACTCCAACCCCAGACAGGGCCACAGGCTGGGGGAAAGCAGCCCAGAAGAAAAGGACCTGAGGGTGCAGGTTGATGGTAGCTGAACATGAGCCACTGATTGCCCAGGTGGCAGAGAAAGCCAAAGTCTGTTGCAGTGGAGTTCCTGCAACTTTCTGGAGACAGTTATGTCCATGGGGAAAGAATAAAAGATGATCTTTGCCAATGTTTTTCCATATAGATGTTTATTCTGAGCCCAGCATCTTGCCAGTGCTCCAGGCAAAAGACTCCAGGCAAAAGACAACACTCATGGGGAAACTTCCCAGTTAAGCCAGAACCCCCGGGGGCAGGGGTAACACCTGGGACCATTCAGGGAACAGGACTTGGGTACATTAGTATCACAAGAACAGCAGGTGAGAGAAACCAGCGTGACCCAAGGCATGCCTCCCCCCTTGCCCCAGGGCCACATGGCGGAGGGGAGGAACCCCAACACCTCACCCTTTTGTTTTATATTAGAAGGTTGCTTCTCAAGGGTCCCAAAATCCAACATTTGAAACAACTGAATAAACACAAAAATGACAAAAACAATCTCAAAAGAATGTGAGCCACCCCTGAGTCCCCCTTGTTCAAACAGCTGGCATCAGGAAACTGAGTCAGGAGAGAGAGTCTCTTTCACAGTTGTTGTTTCTCTGCTGGATGTTAGCAGTGTGATGCAGGTATATTATGCCTGTTAGAACTCCAAATAAAGATAGTTAATTCTTTTCTTTCTCTCCCTTTTTATCCCTCCCCCTAGGTACTGGAGAGGCACTGTGGGGAAATGGGTTGTCAGCTGCATAGTAAGGGAATGGGAAAGCATGGTTTTGGAAGGGAAATCCCCGGGGAAGAAACAGGATAGATAGAAATGGCTAGGATAGAGGTAAGGGGTTTGTAGGGATTGATGGTAGACACCCAAAGGCGTGTGACTTAGCCTTTTGTGGGATATTGTCACAGGGAGAGGTTTCTGGTGGTTCTGCTCTGTTTCCACTTCTAGGCTGTTGTTACATCTTTGTTATCATCGATATCTGCGATCTGGGGCAAACTTTCTGCTTTGGACAGGGTTTCCGCCAGGTCCTGAAACGTTGGCTGCTTGCAGACCTTTGAATTATGTCAAAACCCACAGTTTCTCCATCTCCTAAGCTAGGGTGGTATTTATTAGGGTTATTTTTTATAATTGCAGTTTTATGGATGAATATATCTTCGTTTGTATCATGTCTGGTGATAAAACCATAACTTTGTTTGATCTTGTACCATTTCACAGTCCCCAGAACTTTTGTTGAAAGAACTTCTCCTCTCGTGGGTCTGTGCCTGTGTTGTTTTGGTTGCGCCGCTGCTTTCGCTTTCACTCTCGCTTGCCGCTCCCACACCGGGGCTGCCGGGGACTGCACTCTCCCGCCGAAGTTTTTGGTCTCCCTGGAGCGCGGTGGTCGCCAGGGGCCGCACCCAGGGGCGCGGAGGCCGGGCTGTACCACGCCGCTCTGCTCTGCGTGCGCCGCCGCCACTGCTGCCTTTGTTGCCATGGTAACCACCGTTTCTAGCCT
>WEIT01011749.1:42193-69602 GCA_013389985.1 Dryoscopus gambensis
ACAGTGTACTTTAAGGAATGGCTTTCAGAGAGGATGGTGCAAGTGCATCACTAAAGTATTTGCTAGGACAAGTAACAAAGACATGACAGCGATGCAGATTACATCACTAGAGAAAAAGTTTATCCAAGAAAATGAATAAATTGCAGATTTTCTTAAACAAGCTTTTTTCTTCTAGTTTCATTGTTAATTATAAGGCAAACATTGTTTTGATCTTCCAAGAAACTACTCTGAGAAGAGAATGAGACATATTTACACTCTTCTGTCTCTGTAGACAAAAGTATGCTTGACATTAGAGCCTATGTGCCAGAAAGCCTATACTCCATTTTTTCTTAAAAAGTTTCAAGGATTTCTTCATAGCAGTTTTCATGGTGCTATGTTTCTGATTTGTGACAAAAACATCATTGATAAGACACCAGTGTTTTTTTTAGCTATTGCTGAGCAGTGCTTGCACAGTGTAAGGGCCTTTTCTGTTTCTCACGCTAGCAAGGAGTCTGGGGTGCAAAAAGAGTTTGGAGGGGACACAGCCAGGACAGCTGACCTCAAATGACCCAAGGGATGTTACAGGCCATATGGTGTCATGCTCAGCATATAATCTGGGGGAAGATCATGGAAGGGAGGATATTGGGAGTGGTGGTGGTGTTTGTGTTCTGAAGTAACTGTTATGCATGGACCCCTGCTTTCCTGGGGATGGCTGAACACCTGCCTACCCATGGGAAGTGGGGAATGAATTCCTTGTTTTGCTTTGCTTGCGACTGACGCTGGTTGCAGATTGCGCAGAGTCTGCACAGCGTCTACAGCCAAAGGTGTCCTGGGGCAGGACCTTGTTACAGCTGTGGCTGATGCAGATCTGTTACAAAAGTAACAGAATGGGTGCTGGTCCTCTTGCAGGGAGCAGACTGCAGACTGATGTAAAAGTAGCGCTGGTAAAGGCAAAGGAACAGAGAGGGGCCCTCTGTGACTTCAGAACGTTAATAAAATCAAACAAAGAACACAGCAGAAAAGCAATGGCTGGGGGATGAAGCTCGTTTTTGTATGTGAGCCAAAATGGGTGGGATAAAGGATTATAACCAATGGAGTTCTGCTATTCTATTTGAATGAACAAATGAGGTACCAAATGTAACAGAACTTTCCAGAGATCATACATATTCCATACGGGATATGCATAAACATAAGGGCATACATAAAACTGGGTGGGGGAATCTTGAACCTATAACAGAACAATATGCAAAATGCAGTTCCCGGGAAGCACGGGAGCTCGCAGTGACCAGGATGTTAGATTCCAGTGCCCTGGTTGCTCATCCACCAGGAATTTGTTGGTGTGGGCACTGCTGCCACTGCCACATGCACTGCAACATGTGACCACAGCTTTTGCTTTCCCCAATAAACTGTCCTTATCTCAACTCATATGTTTTCACACTTTTATCTCTTTGAGTCTCTCCCTCAATCCACTGAGGGGGACTCAGTGAGCATCTGTGTGGGGCTTAGCTGTCCAGTTAAAACAGAACAAATACTGTAATCACAATGCACTTCAACTTAAAGATGTGGTCCTTTATTGAGTGCGTTAGAAACAAAAATACATGATCCTTTCACAATTTAAGAAACAAAAATACATGATCCTTTCACAATTTAATTATAGTAACCTCTGTTAATTGTGGTAATTAGGCTAGTAATTTGAACTAAATTACAGCAAATAGTCAAGAGACAAAGGCAGAAAAACAACACAGTAGAAAAGGAGAAAGGAAAAAATGTTGAAATACTTCAGATGAGATTTCAGTCTCCTTTCTCTGGTGCCTTTGTTTGTCTCTCCTTTATGTTTGGTCACTTGTCTGGATCATGGTTCTTAGAGATGTTCAGAGAACTGACAGGTCCATTAGTTCCTTGAGTCCATTGATTCTCATTCTTTCTTTAAGGGTGCTGTCAGGAAGGTGTAAAAAACGGTAAAGCTCTTTGGCTCCCAAAGTGCTGGTTTAATACATTCTTTTAGAAAGTGTCCAATTAGATACTTTAAGTCTACAGCTACAATACCATGTAGGAAAAGTTTTGAGCTTGTTTTATGCTGTTTTTTGGTTTTAATTTCTTCCTCTCTGAGTGGCAAACAAAAATAACTATGTGAGAAGAACTGAGAAAAGTACAGACCACTGAAAACTCCCTATTTGTGGAGTCTTATAGACTGTCAGATTATTAGCATTTTTCTTCATTAGGCACAGTAGTAAATGTATTTTCCATTATTATTATTATTATTATTTTTATTATTATGATGTTAGCATCCTTGAAATTTCTATCCCATTGGTTGAGTAGTAATTTTGAAAGTTATTAAGAAAGCAGTAGCTACAGGACATGAATATGCAACCATGTGGTATGATTATGTGAAAAATTTGGAAAGACAGTCTAAAGCAGGCAATATTTCAAAGCTCACAGAAAGTATTTCAGATCTATCCAGCTACTTATTACAGGAACACTTCATATTTGTTTCAGTACTCTATTTTAAGCCCATCAAGAGTGTGCCGTCCTTCCAGTATCACCCAGCTCTGTTGTGCGGTGTGACAGCTCACTCAAGGTCAGGAAAACAGCAATGGGTGCTCTCTAAAATACAGGGAAAGGGATGAGGAGAAAGGAAAGGAACACATTTCCAGGTTCAGGTTTGCATGGAGGCTCCTGACACTGGGATGATTTGAAGAAGTAATGTCCTGGCTTTGGTGACAGGGAGAAGCAGCATGTACTTGGAGGTAAGAACTGGGTCAAACGTGACTGAACATCCCCAAGCTCAGTCCCGTCGGATTTTATTTGAAGATAACTTTTAATGTATGCTTCATGATCACTGTGTGAGTAAACTGGAAAAAGATTTCTGTGTTTTAATTTGTCAAACCTCCAGTGTGCCCTGCAAGGTCTTGTCACTGATCCAATCCTGATTCTTAAGAATGGGAACCTTCAATCATGTTGCAAAAGATTTTGTTGAACTTTTGATTCCTAGTATTGTATAATTTTGAAATTACATACTAAATATACAAATGTGGAAATATTACAGAAAAAGCTTTTTTATAGTTTAGGACTCTAATGATAGATTATTGCTGACTGGTTTTCCATTTAGAACTGGAGTTACGAGTGGCTTAGTTACAATAAAATTTGTATTCAAGTGGTCAAAAACATTAATCCTAAAATAAAGAGCTAATTTAATAATAGATTAAATGAACACATGATCTGTTCAGCACAGTAGGTGATCAATGTTTAATACACCCTTGCTAAGTTTATATAAAGTCTAGTCACACCCTTCATTAAGATATGTTGACAGAGAAGTTCATTTACTTGGACAAAGACCAGGATTCAAAATCCAACTGTTAATTATGTTGTATTATATATGGTGAGTGAATAAGAGTGTGGACATTAGCAGTGAATAAGACTGTGGACAAATTGATTAACTGCAATTAAAATGCTTGTGCATCTGTAAGACTAACCTGTTTGTCTGAAAATGGATACTGCTTTGATGTGCAGCAAAGCATTTACCCATAAGCTAACTGTATGCAATGCACACTGTAATTGGCAAGATGCAATGCTTTGTTTTAATTGGTTCAAACACAGAATCAAACTGCAAAAAATACTGCCTGAATGATCGTAACAGTTTTATTTTTCTTATTGTAAGTTTTGGGTTGAAAAATAATATCTCATTGAAGAAAATGCAGATTGAGAAAGAAAACAAGGGCCACTTTTTATTGTACATACCCGTGGTAACACCACAGAAAGTGTCAATGATAGCAACAGTTTTATTCATAGAATCTTATGATATTGTCTACAAAATGAAGTATTATTAGACATTCAAAATATATAAATGGATTTCCATTAAAACAGCTTCTAATTACATAGATTTAGTTTGTATTGGTAACAAATATGCATCCATATGACTGAAAATTGTAGTGTTTGGGGAGAGCTCAATTGTTGCCTGTGTGCATATGTGTGTGTGTATGCATATGTGTGTGTACGCTTCAGAAAAGAATCCTCACTAGTGCAGAAATGAGGCACTGACTGCAGCTTCCCAATTCAAATAAATAACAACTGTCATTGCATCTAACCCTTTTGGTAACAGCCACAAATTCCTTGGACAAATTGAATATGACCAATTAGATTCAAGAGACTGCAATGTAATGAAATGAAATTTCCATAAGAGCATTTCTGCTCCTATTTAAACCGCATGAGAATTGAAGAATAAGGAGGCAGATGAAAGCTCCTCACAAGACTTGTAGATACTGTTTTTCCAGACCTATGCATTTAAAATAAGGTGAATGAATAAAATCCCCTAACTAATACACATTCACCCTGTCTGCTTGGGAGAGAGAGGCACCAGAGGCTTGTCATATCTATTGTGCATTAAGTGAAATATTTCATCACTTATTTCTGGGTAATCAAAAGAGCTTTAGCCTAAGTGTGAGTTTGCCTCATTTATAACCTATCACTTTTATTCAAAGCAGTTCTTCTTTATCTTGCCTTTGTAATAGGAACAATACAAGAAAATGCAATTTATGCAGGAATGTAATATTTACGAAAGTTTTTAGATCAATAATTTTAGTTTTCATGACAATCTAAAAGGGATTTGCTATGTCGCATGCATGAAAAATGCCTTGTTTAGTGATCATTCTGGTATTATGTTGTTCTAAATGGAAAGCTGGATGTAATTGTGCTATTAAAATATATTCCAAAGAATATCCCAGGGGTCTCTCTTGTCATTTTGGCTCAAGCTGGTGCACAAATTTCCAGTGGTAAAGAAATATTCTAAGTTAATCTTCTCAGGAAGTAGCTGAATGGTCCTCATGAATCCTTCCAAGGCTTATAAAGATATAGTTTCAGAAAGAACTTTTTCTAGCAAGATGTGTATTACATGAATTCAAACACAGAATTCCCCCTATAATTAAGTGAAACTGTACTCACAAGTCCCAAGCCCTACAGTATTCCAATGTAGGCTTCATGGATCAGAATGAAATCCTGAAAACACTAAAAACAGAAGAGAATGAATTCATTCTGTTTGAATTTTTATTGTAATTCAAGGTGTATTCAACCTAACTAAATATCCCAAAGGAAATTCCATTTTATGTACAAAACTGGGCTTTATCTAGCAAGACACACGTCCTCCTGAAGTGAAACAAGGTCTCTACTGGCATAAATTTGGAGTATAGTTTCTGTCTCAGTGTAATTTTACAGAGTTGAAACTGCCAAGAATTAATTATTTATAATTTCCTTGCTGCATTTTGTCTATGGGATGACACAAATAAGAAAACTCTGGTCATGTCAGCAGTGCTTCACCACCAGTGAAAAGTATCACGTAGTCAAGTATTTTCACACTTGACAACGGTGATCAAGGAAACGGATACCAATTTATATCACCAAATATTACAGTGATATGTGGACCAATAGGCTTGGGGTTTTCTCTGAAGACAAGAACTGATCCTCTTCTGTGGAATCCTTCAAAGAACAGAAAAGAAAGAAATGTGTAGCTGTCCCCAGAAAGAGGACATTTGGATTGAATGTGCAGTCTTTGTAAAGGCTGAATATATTGGTTTTCTCAAATCCAGAACTATTCTATGAAAGCCTAATTCAAGGAATAGATGAGCCATTAAGAGTGATATTAGCACTCCTCTTTTTTATCCCATTAAAAAAAAAATTCCTGTTTTATTTTTTTTTCATAGCACTGTTTTCCCTTCCTGAAAGGTTACAACCTTTCATTCATTTAATTTCTTTTGCCTCCACCCTGTAATCCTTCATAGGCACATATATGTCCATTTTCTCACAGATATTCCTCTAGCATGGATTATTTCCTTTCCCTTTAATCCTCATAGGCTGAGATGCTGTGCTTAGCAGTCTTACTCAAGTTTGCATAGAAAGCCTCTGGTTAGTTGATGTGGATCACATGGCTGCCAGGCTAGTTGGACAGAATTCAGGCTGGATGAAAACCATATATGGTGTAGCAGGGAAAAATTGTTAAATTCCCACTGTCATAGCAAATGAGGATTAAAGCCATTTCATTTATTAATGATGTAATTATATGAGGCTCAGAAGTATACATTCAGGGTCAACCAAAAAAGTCCCTGATACAGTGAAGTGCTAGACATACACAAATTTCTGAATACCCTCCTATTGTTAATCCATCAAAGTTATTACTCCCCCCAGCTCACACTCACACAGCACCATACTTAGTAACCTCCTGGTAACTGCTTAATCCGTTGATTGTCCTCTTGCTCTTCAACCCAACCTATTGAGGCAGATGTCCTCCCAGAGAGTTTTCTGCCTTTCCTTCACCCATTGTGTCTACACTGTCTGCCAAAAATGTCTATCAGCCATCTGCCAAAGGTGAGCCCTGCAAGCCCCGCCCCAGGATGTTCTACAGGCCATCTTTTGTAAAAGGCTTGTCTTCAAGTGTAACTTCTAAATCTTCGGCTACAATATCTAGTGACAGTTTTCTTAGAGCCTGCAGGCTTTGCTGAGTTTTTGCATATAAGCCTTTCTCACTGCTCACTTCTTTAACCTTGCCACGCCGAAATGGCTGGAGATTACAGAGATGCAAATTAGTCTTCAAGCACAAGAAATTGGTTAGCACAGATTTGTCTGTTCTGAGTGTCCCTTTGTGCCTCACTTTTTCTTTCTAATGCCTGTAAGCAGAAACAAATCTAGGAGGGGGGAAATACAGAATACATACAGAGAAGTACTTTTGTGGATTAATACCTGGAAAGATCTGCAAAGAAATTTGGGACAGAACTCAGAGTCAAGCTCGTGAAACATGAAGCAAATACTGGTCAGTTTGGTGTCAGTAAAGGTGATAAGGTAAATAATAAAGGATGACTTCAATGACACAGGCTAATTGAGCTCCTCAAGACTGAGCCTAAACATCATCCATCCACATGTATGTATTTATGGAAAGATGGAGACATGATCTATCTCAATCAAACTACCAGAGTAGCTTTGAAAAAATATTAAAAATTAAAAAAAAAAACACTTTAAGAAAGGGGGGGAAATGGCCATTGAGAGGAAAAGAAAGAGAGTTTTAGAAACCATAATTGTCTATGCATTATTTTAATCAAAGACATGCGTAACTGTCATTAAAAGTAGATAGTAGAAATTGAGTCATCTAATGATCACAAAAAGAACTGGTTGTAATTTATGAACCCTGTTTCTTAACATATGCAAACTCTTTTCTAAATCACACTTTACAACAAAATCATAATTGTAATGAGACACTCCTGTGTGTGAATTATGAAGTATTATTTCATACCTCATTGCACCAATGGCACTTGTTTTTAACTGCATGCCAGGCATGAAATAGTATTCCATTATTCATGTCCCACAGTGTCATGTTACTTATCCCACAGTGTCTTTTGTTTCACATATTTTCCTTCATTCTCAGCATTTCACAGGCCACTCTGAATGTAAAGGAACAATGCAATGCGAGTGCTCAAAGCTCCTGTTGCAAAAAAGTATTTTAGACCTCATCCTGCAGATAGTTGTTTTGTTGTGTTTTTTTCCCCATACTTAAGCTTATAAGATTTGAAAGACTGAAAGTTTATGAAGCATTTTACAGTTTGTCCACCAACTGCTTTCATTGCACAAGACCATTTTTACTGATTTTTGATGGGTTTTTTGTGGGGCTTTTGTGTGTTTATTTGATTGTTTTTGAATCACAGTGTTCTGGCCTGTTGTGACAGTATAGAGTGTTTGCAAGGCTTTTTATCAGAATGTGCAGGTGATAGAACTAACCTCATTCTGAAAGCCTAGTCTGAGGAATACCACCAGACTCTGAGCACTGATGTGCATCAGAAAGATTTGTCATATTCTGAAGTCTAAATGTAAGGCGTTGCATTTAAATTTGGCATTGCTCATCTGAGTTCTCCAGATTTATGGTGGAGAGGACATACGATTTATTTAACTTGTAAAACCTTGCAGATCTACAAGAGTAGAAGAAATAGCCATACAGATATGAATGGTAAAAAAATGTGCTGCATGAAAACTGATTTAGAATTGGTAAATCTAAAGAGTGTTTTAAGTTGTCAGTATTCATTTAACACAATTTCAAAGAGATTTGGAGCTAAGCTGTTCATGATATTATTTTTTGAAACTCAGTAGAACTTATTACATCTTTGCCCACTTTACAAGAACTGCTCTTTCCAGATATATGTAGGGGTTTTTTTTAAGTACTTGGACTTTTTATCTTCTTGCAAGTTATGTTAGAAAATATCTATTGAATTTGTGGTTTTGATCTACCTTCTGTGCAGTTAGGGATACACAGGACTGCTGTATTTAGAGCACAGCTGTATTTAGCTTGAAACAATATAAAAATAAACTGTGAAGTTATTTCAGAAAGAACTTTTTTAAGATGAAAATAATATCCTAGGAGATCTGCTGAATGGATTCAGAAGCAAGATAACACTTGGCTAAGAAATGAAATTGAAAGGCTTGTTAAGGCAAACCTACGTGTTGGAGCTTGGTTTGAAAAATTATAAAAGTAAGAATATTCAGACAAATTAGATAATTTTAACCAGCCAAAGGATCAAGTAGCTGCCCAGCCAGGACATGGATAGATGGTGCTGTTTATCTAATGAAAGTAGGAAGAAATATTCCAAGTAAATAATAGAGATTGGTTTGTCTTTCACACCTTAGCAATCCACAGAAGAAAACGTAAAATACAGCAGCAAGAGACTAATAGTACATCCTGATTCTTTACATCAGGAATATTTTACTTTCATGGGATAGCCTCAAACTTCTGTATATAAAGCTCTTTTTTTAACCATCAAGAAATTATGGCTCATAAAAAAATTACTTGGATAAACATGAAATGCTGTATTTTAATAAACATTATTTAAACCTTTGTTTTTTATTTTGTTTCTCTTCATATATGATTCTGTCTTTACAAATAAATGGGTTATCATATTATTAAGATTATTTTATCCAATATTTAAAAAAAATTAATAAAGAGATAATGAAGATCCAAATTGATTTCTGTGTCTGTTGTATTTTAAAACCAATGAAGTGTAGCATCAAAGGCCAAATCCTCTATGCATTGATGGCTGTCCACAGTGCTCAGGACTTCCTATGTCATGAAGAATAGTTCATGGAGAAATTTAGCACATTAGTCTTAGCCTAATACAGAAGTCTATGCATTTTACAGCAAAATATGTCCAAATGTTAGTGCCTGAGAATGATGACATTGAGACTTGCTAACAATACCTAAGAATGATCTTTGCTTTAAGTGGCTTAATATTTCTCAGTTACTCTTGTAGTCAATAAACAAGATATTTTCAACTGATGACTGCATGTGAACAATGTATGAACAGAGATCTAAAGTCCCCAAACTCCAGTGTTGATCATCTGGTGATGGTGGTTGCAACAGAATCCATGGAATGCAATCATGGAATCATAGAATCATAGGTTTGGTTGGAAGGGACCTTAACGACCATCTAGTTCTAAATCCTTGCCAAGAGGTGGGACATTTTTCATTAGAGCAAGTTGCTCATAGCCTGGTTCAGTCTAGGCTTGAACACGTCTATGGAAGCGGCATCCGCAACTTCTCTGGGTCTTCTGCTGGTGTCTCACCACCCTCATAGTAAAGAATTTCTTTCTGATATCTAATCTAGAATTACCCTCTTTCAGTTTGAAGCCATTCCTCCTTGCCCTTTTTACATGTTCTTGTAAAAAGTCCCTCTCTAGCTCACTTGTAGGTGCTTTAGATGCTGGAAGGCTGTTCTAAGGTCTCCCCAGAGCCATCTTTTCTCCAGGCTGAACAGCCACAACTTCCTCAGCCTGTCCTCATAGGAGAGGTGCTCCAGTCTTCTGATCTTTGTGGCTCTCCTCTGGACTCACTCTAACAGGTCCACATCCTTTACTTGTTTGGTGTTCTGGTCCAGAACAATTAAGAAACAAGCTCTTTATTTTCTGTGCTAGTCACATATAAACTCTGTTTACTGAAGTTTACTATCAGTCATAGTCTGGGAATAAATCTTCAGTAATAAGGAGACAAGAATTTTCAATGAACTATTCTGTTACTTTTCTACAAAGACTGTAAGGTTGCTAAAACTGAAGTTATTCATAGAATCGGTTCCCCAGTGTTGACAGGCTGCTTTCTCAGCTGAAAATTTTAGTGAGAGACATCTGTTCCATATTACTCAGAACTACAATAGCATAATAGTGTAATCAATAATGAGTAGCGTACACATAATTTGTGGGAAATTATATACCTAATTTTCCTTATTCAATAGCCCATTGAATTTATTACCTCTGATTTGACAAATTCATATTCAGGTTTATGGCAGGGACTGGAGACCAGCCCTGTATGTTTCCATTTGACTATTATAATCACCATCAGAGTGTGATGGCTGTAGCCTCTGCATCTCTTACATGTTTTACTTTGTATTTAATGTGATAAGAGTTTAGGTTTTTAGAGAAATTGAAAATATTTTTTGAAAAATCCCATTTTTTCCAGATATGAGTTCTGAAGTACATGAGAGAGAAAAGGTAGCAAAATTGATAATTAATCCTACCAGTCACTCTGGCAGTAATAAATTTCCAAGGAGGAAGATGTTGCTATGCAACTGCTTTCAAATGTATATAAATCTGTTAGTTGCTGTTTGTTTATTTTTGCGACCACTATTCTCCAAAGGAAAAAGCAAAAAATCTAGGCCTGAAACTGATAAGTGTAGCCCACTGTTACCATTTGACATGATACATATCAATTTGACATTTGGTATTAAGTCGGTATGCTTTGAAGCTTAGCAAGCTCCATGTTGAAATGGTTTCTCTGGTCAGAAACTGCAGTCCTGTTCTACTCCATGGCATTGACTTCTATGACCTTTGAGCATAAAACACAGTGAATTTAAATTAATTTCACCACAGCTACCCTTTCCCAAAGTGTATTTAGGCAGGCTCACTCAGTGTCCCCAAGTAACTCATTCAAATGCCCTTGATCACTGAAAGGAAACACTTCATATTTTGGGTTTTTTTACTTAAGGGACTCTTCCGTCTCAGTCTGCCCTGCCTGTCAAGTACACTAATATCCTTGAACTGTCTCTCACCCTGTTTCAGCCCATCTCTTTTCTTCATTTCCAAAGTACAGTTGTACTGCCTGTGAATTCCCATTACTGTTCTTGGCTGAGATCCGCAGTTTCTCAGACACTGCAGGGACAGACATTGAAGAGTGTAATACCAGATTTAGTGTCACTTAACTACTGGGAAAATTAAAGTATAGCTTTATTACTGCATCTACTGCCAGCCCAGAGTGCACCAGGAGATCTCCCTTACCTCTCCTCACAGGCAGGAGGAGTTTTGGCAGCCGGAACTCAGGACCAGCTGAGAGCTGGTGCTGCTGAGGGCAGTGCCTTCTCCCAGTGTGACCCTGGGACATGCTCCTGGACACCATGAGGTGGCCATGGCCATGGCTGTCCCCCAGCCCAGTGGGGACACTTCCAGCTGAGGTTTTTGCCTGCTGCCCCATAGCCATGGGCCTGGCCTGGTCTCTGCCTGTCCCTGTCCTGTCCCACCCCAGCTTTCCCCTTCTGCCCTGACAGCCCTGCCAGGTGTGATGGGCCCTGGCTGCTTGGCCCTGCCATGAGGCTTCTGGAGCGGTGGCTCCCAGCTCCCTGGCCCTGCCCTGGTCATCCCAAACAGCGGGCATTGCCTGAGGGTCACAGAGAGGCTGGTGTTGGCGGAGGCCAGAGGAGGTCAGCATATCCAACCCTCCTGCTTTGGCAGAATGTCTTGGAGCAAGTTGCCCAGGGCTCTGTCCAGCTGGAGCTTGAGGGTTTCAATACCTCCAAGGTGCAGATGCCACAGACTCTTTGGCTGCCCTTGCTGTGCAACAGTTGCAGTTTACACCTAGAAGTATTCAAACATCTCATAACCCCATCATATGTCTGGGTGCTGAATATGAAGTTTAGACTTCTAACTGAATAAAATCTGAGGATTTAATTGTAAGAAGTATACCCTTCTCACTGCAGTCTCTTCAGAATTTCTTACATTTCAGACGTCTACTTCTGCCTGCCTGCCTGCCTGCCTGCTATGCCTCATGGTCCAGAACAATTTGCTTCCCTGGGAGCCAAGAATCTTCCTCCACAGTGGGATCATTTTGACCCCAATCTTACAAAGAGAGTCCGAGAACAACAAAACCAAGTGATTTCACCTTCACTGGATGATGACATTAACACAGGTTTTTGAACAATAATCACCACTGTGGTTTTTCATAGATAAGAATTTGTTTTTGTGAGCAAGAAACAGAAATCGTTACAGCACATCTGTTGGATCACTCCTTTCAGAATAAACAGTGAGAAAAAAAACCTATAAAACCATAGCATGAATAGATTAAGTTGTTGCAGAGCTACCAAGATGCTTCTGTATATTTAGACCACTTAAATAAATAATAGAATTTCTAAAATCTGTATTCTAAAGATTTTTAACAGCTCTTTACTTTTCAGGCTTAAATTTTTAAATTTAACTTTGAAATTCTTGTGTCCTCTTCTGGATTTCTTCCCTTTCTCTAATATAATGCATTAATAATAATTCTGTAATCATACATATGTATATATACCTATACACACAGAAATATTTTTTTTTCTTTCAATGAACTTTTCAGGACAAGAGTCTCGAGTCTGCCTGAGATAGTAACATTACATTAGTAGCAATCACAGGAGTCTATCAGAAAGACTTACATGGTTAAAGGACTTTGAAAGCTGATCAAGTGGGAAGGATGTTCCTGGTCTGTCTTTGTTCTTATGCTGTTGATGTCTTGGTGGCAACTGTGAGTACCTTAAACTAGCAAATTAAATAACATTACTGGTTCCTATAATTTGGTCTTTTCCTCTTTATTTCTCCATAAAGAAGTATTATGACTATGGGACAGCATCTTGGTATTTCTTTCCGTTTATATGTTCATAGAGAATTTTTTATGGATGCAAGATTAAGTGTTTTTTTTTATGAAAAGAAGTAAAGTCACAGAAATTCACCTGATACTTGTGTCAGAGAATGTTGATGCTATCAATAGCTTTTGAGCCTACTCTTAGCTCCACCTGAGGGACCCAGATAGAATTGTCATCTGAAACAATGGACTTTAGTATTTTTCCTCCATTCCTCATTAGAAAGATTACTGATTACAGATTTCATGACAGGGCATTAGTGATCTTTTACATTACTTTTAGATAGAAATCTTTTAGATTTTAGATTATTGAGGCACTTTGTAAACCAGATGTTTTCCATAAGAAAACAGTGAATAGAGTGGTAAGACATATTTATTACTTTAGTTTTGATAACTAGAAAATACATTATACAGATAAAAGTATTCTGAGTGATCCTAGTAATAATCTCTCTGGATAAGTGCATTCATAGATGTTGATTGTTGCTATAGAAGAACTTCATGTTGGTAGGAAACCCACTGACCAGACTAATTGTGGAGTAAACACTCAGACCAAAAGATTGCCGCATGGCTAGGAAAACCTGCAAAGTTGTTTTACCAGTTAAGTAGTTAAACTTAAAGATGTACAACGAAGTTAGACAATACGCAGTTAGTGAAGCTGTGAAGTGTATGGTCCTTGTACTTAAATTCACATTGTCTTCCCGATTTTGCTATCTTTGTTAGCTGAACAAAACAAAACAAGAAAAATCCCACAAAAATACCCAAGTCTCAGCCCCAAAAAACCCTCCACCCAAAAAAAACCAACCCCAAATCTCTTAGTGAGAATAGCAGGAAAGACATATCTTAATACTAGTCCTTGTGCCCTCCAGTAAAGTTCTGGTTCTAGTAGCCAGTCTTCAATCCACATAAAAACACTTTTTTCTTATCTTTATTTTCAGTTTTCATAAATATTGATCTCGTATGTCACCACAGCTTTGTGAAAAGCAAGTTAAAATTAATCTTTTTCAGGTATTTCAAAAAGAGACTCTTAGAAGAAAAGAAGCTATAGAGCTTGAACAAGTCCCATGTGGCCCAAAGCACCAAACATAGCTCCGATCTTCAAGGCTCTGGGAAAATTTTAAGTTACCGAGCATCTGCTTCTTGTCTCTTTCTTACCCTCTCAATCCTCACCCCAAAGCAGCCCAAACCCTCAAGTGTATATCTTAAGGTAGAGATTATTCTTATCATGTGTGCTGCAGCCATAGGAAAGGAACAGACTTTATCACTAAAGAGAACTTGGAGATACCACTTAAGTTTTTGACATGCTTCCAGTAAAGTCAATGAGAAAATCTTCCTCTATCTACAGAAAGAGTATTTCTTTGAATACTCTCACAGGTTTTCAAGATGTGAACAGACAGTTGAACAAGGTTTTTGTCATGATTATATCCTGTCTGTTCTTCCCATGGAAGTAATTTGTACAAGAAAAAATATCTTCACATGTTACAAAACTTTCACCTGTTTCTTATCATCAGCAAAACATGTAAAGGAAAATACTTGTTTGCCATTTTAGCAGCTTCAAGTAATACCAAACAGAAAGTTTTCTTCAAATTACCAGACAGTGGCTTATCCTGGGAGCAGTCCAAGGTGTAGTCTTTAAGTCTTTTCCTTCTTTCTTCAAAAGATGCTATAAGACCTTAATTTTATCACCAATATCAAGATACTCATAGTATAACAGATTGTAGGTCATTATTAAATTTGCAGATTATGCTCAATATTCCTATCCTTTTTTGCTGTGCAGCTGTGTCAGGTGGTTATTTTATCCTTGCTATTAGGGAAGTTATATTTAAGAAAAGAATTGGCTTATATGATAGCAAGTTACTGTTTGCTGAGCCAGGAGGTTTCTCCCTACTCTGTGTTTCTCTGATTCTTGTACTCTGGTCCAAAAAGACATTTCTCTGTCTGAATAGAGGTTTGGAATCTGTTCCTCAACCAGGATCTGCAAGAAGCTCCATATCTTAAACAAGTTATCCCCAAGATATTGCTTAAGTCTGTGTAAAGTCACATAGCACTAAAGCTGTGAATGTCCTCTGCTCCCTCAAAGGATACTAGGGCTTGTAAAACATGGGTTTATACATAACACCTTTGGAGTATTTCACTATGCAGAACATAACAGCACAGTTTTTCCTGCGAGTAAAACTGGTGATAAAGTCTCAGAGAAGAGGTAAATTTCTTCCTCCAACCTCCATAAGCCCCTGCCTTTGATGTCTTTTCTGAAGTGCTTACATTGACTTCAATTGCAAATCCAGCTCATTATGTGCTTTGAGCTATTCACTTCAACAGAGACTTTTGATTAACCAGAATCTAAGTGTGACTCTCCGTGGTGTTCCCTAACTCAAGGTAAGCATTAAGAACAACGTTGCTGCTATAAATGACACTGGATCAGACAAAGCTTTTAGATACATCCGTTACCTACTATTGCAGGCCTTGTTTGAAATGCCTAGTGTTTAACAAAATTCTACCATGCAGCCTTGTGTCACACTGTAAAGGGAGTGTCAGGATGACTGCACAGATGTTCCTGCAACCCCTACAAAACCCAGGCCTTTACCACAGAGACAAATCCTCCTTAATGGATTCTATGCATAATAAATACAGACTTAATGATGAATATCTAAAATCACTTAGGGTGATAAGGCTATTTTTCATCCTCTGCATGCTGTAAAGGGAGAAAATTGAGAGACATATGCCTTTAAACTACAGAGGGAAAACTGCAAAGTTTCTGTGTGAGCAGAATATTTTCATGGTTTGTTTGCTTTTATAAATATTTGTTAACACCCGAACATCTTTGAAGGGTTGGAAATTGACAGTCATTCTAAATAGATAAGCCTATTTACAGTACAAACAAGGGGATGGTTAATGTCGTTCGATTTTTCTATATTGTGTTATACTTACCTTGGAAGAATTTGGTCATCTAAACATTATTATAAAGAATGAGAAAAGCTGGAAAATTTGAAAATTCTATTCTGCTGCAAATGCTAAATTTTTATTGTGACTGTAAGTAATTGATGAAATAGTTATATTAGTAATTGGATTAAAAATTGAAATATTTATATTGTAAAAGAACAATATTGCTTCAGTTTATTTTATTTAAGGAATGTGATGTAAATAATAGACTATGTAAAAAATGCCAGATAATATTATATTGTGATGCAAAGTGTCATATTTTATTTCATTATGTTACTTTGGCTTGACATAATGCACAGTTGATGTGGTTTAAATTTTGAAAATTACTCAGATAAAAACCTTCAATTTCATCAAATCATCATTTTCTAACATGATGCAGCAAAACTTTCTCTAGTGATAGTAAAATACATGTGAGGACTGTTAGGTTAATGAGCCTCATCTCCTTTGTCCTTATCCAAGCAATACACCTTTACGGCAGCTGAAGATCTGTCCTAATGTTCCTCTTTATCCTCTTGTGAGTCGATGCTTTTCCTTTTATAATGATCTTGGGAAAGCGAGGTCAAACATATGAGCTTTAAATTTTGCTTTTCGTCACTGTGATCTCTGTCACAGTGGATTTCTTAGTCACAAGCCAGCTGCTGAGAAAAGTGTCTGACACTCTCATGGGTCTTACTTTGATGTCTGACATTTCCAGTTCCCCAGAGGAATGCAGTTGTCATAAGAGGTCACAATCAGAGACTGGAAGCATCCATTAGGTTGCTAAGGCCATTCACATGCTGGCCTTTAAAGAGCTGGACTGAAACACAGCCTCAATTGTTTTCAGCTGGGAGCCAGCACTGAGAGCGGGGATGTGAGTGATGCACTTTTGATGGTCAGGTCTGCCAAGCACTTACAGGTTGTTGCATTCTGCAAAACATGAATATTTGGAAAGAGAAGGTGAAGAAAAAATTAAAAAAGGACCTGAAATACCTGATTGTATTCTAGTGATCTAGTTGTACTGTCAGGGCGCCCTTGAGAGATGAAGCCTTGTGGAGGGGAGCAGGGACCACAGGTGTGGCTCATACAGGCTATTTAGTCAACATCTAGGGCCTGTCCCATCCAGGCAGGAGCAGGAAAGGTGTGGGACACCAGGGTAACCCCAACCTCAGGAATCAGGGATGGGCTGAGGTAGGAGTGGGACATGGGCTGGGCGGGGACACAGCAGGGCTGTGGACACTGGCCCTGCTGCAGTATTTCTGGGCAGAGACAGATGCCCTCAGTGGGCTGGAATGTGGTCCTGGAGCATGGGCAGGATGGAGGGAGCCATGAGCAGACCTGGGCAAGGACAGTTAGAGCTCTTGGTGGCTTCCAGATGCTAAAAGTACCGTAGTGTGATCTGTTACTGCAGGTAACACTCTTATTAATTGTAAATTTTTACCAGCTGACTTTTGGAGGAGAAAATGCAGCTTTAAATTAATGATTAAACTTTTTCTTTTTCCTGCAAACTGACCTGAGTGAATTTGACAAATATTTGCGACAATGTAAAGAAGGCTTTCATTAGTGCCTTCTAAATGTCCTTAACAGAGATACTCAAATATTCTAAACAAAGTCCAAGTTTGGTCAGAAACCCCCATGCATTCTCCTCACAATTTTAATTGAAACACAAATTAAGACAATGTGTGAGACACCTACAAACCGCCCATCAGGCCCTGAGAATCAGCTGTGTTTCAAAGATTGCCCTCTGGAGCTTACTGCTTCCAAGAAGAAGTTTAACAAAATAAGGGTTCCTAGGATGTACAGCAGATGTCAACAAAGACATACAGAACTGGAATTTTGTTTTATTAAAATCTAAAAGACTCTATCCAAGAACATTTCATACAATCTCTTAATGTGAGACAAAATGAAAGCAAGATTTCCAAGAAACCCGCCTGAACTGGTTTCTAGCTTCAGTTGATGGTAACTATAGACAAACTCATGTTCAGTGAAACTCAGCCTTTCTGTACTTATTTCAGGCAAGGTAATTGGGCTTCATTCAGAATCTTGCCAGCTTCCCTTCACAATGCCACTATCCAAGAGATATGTTTTCATTTGTTCAATGCAGTCATCTCTGTGGAAACCAATACATGTTCTTGTACAAGAAGGACTTCTGAAAACTCATTTGAAGTTGTCCCTGTGTTTTAAAAGGGAATATTGATCTATTTTAAACTTGCAAAAGTAAGTTGACTTTAATGGCAGTGATTTTAGTGTCACGTGGAGAAAAATGACTTTGAACAAGGTTTGAATACCTCTTTGTTGTCAATAATTTATGGTTCATAACTAAAATATACTTCTATATTTAATGCTCAGAATAAATATGGAATCTTTAACAAAAAAAAAGAACAAATTTGAGGAGTGAATGGTACACACTGTTAATATTCTACAAAGAACTTAGACTCTGGGGAACTATTTTTCAACCCTAAAAATACCAGCAAGGCAGTGTGATCTAAGAGTTGTAAAAGCAAAATAAATCTAAGAGCTTTCTAGTGTTCAAGAATATAAATTGCTGCTGCTTCTTGAGTTGACATTTATTTACCATTTTCCAGTATGAGAAAGAGCCTCAAGATTAGAACAGAGAAAATTAAATTATGTTCCTGTTCCTTTGGCTGCTGGGAGGATTGTGTTTTAGAGATAGCTTTAAAGGTACATGGCCACTCTTGAAGGCCAGTACTCACTTAATGTAGTTTATTCATAAATGAACGGTCATGGAATCACTCAGCCAGAACTAAAGAAATCAACCAATTCTGTTGCCTACTAAATAATTACTTATTCCTGAGGAACATTTAGAAATATAAATAGCACATAGATGATGTCGTCACTTTGGGGGCTGACAAGCACTTTGTTGTTGTGGTGACCCAGCCCACTGGGGGCTGTGGTGAGGAGTCCTCCTCCAGACTTGAGAGACAGGCTTCTCCTAAGACACAGTGTTCCTTTGATTGATCTGTATGTTCTCCCTTCCCTGTTTTCCCATTTGCTCTTGTAACCTAGTCCCTCCCTATTGGTTCCCTTGCCCTGGTCCCGTCTCTGTCCCGCCCTGCAGCCTGATACCCTCGATCCTAATGCTCCACCCACCCTGTGAACCTCCTATATAAACCCCAAACCCTTCCTCCATCTTGTTCTTGGCTCCTAACCTCCCCCCGCAGTGAGGTTGAAATAAATCCTCCTGTGTAGGAACATGCCAGGACCCTTCCTGACTCTTTCATCATCCGCTTCCATGCCGACTGCCTTTCTGGCTCAGATGTATGCTGCCTCCTTTCACCCCTATGACAGCCTGGTCCCTTTTGAGCTGCCCCCTCCGGGGTGCCAGCTTGCCATGGAGGCTCAGCGGACGGGGCAGGACGGGAGCTTTGGCGCATTCTGAGCTCGCCAGCTAGAAGTGTAGCGGCACCGCGGGAGCGGCTCCAGTCCCTGTGGATAAGCTTTTGGGAAGGTCGTTGCATCCTCATCGCACGCCGCGACACTTCATATTAGATTCCAAAGTCCAGCTGAGGATGCAGCTAAGACATGCAGCAGTTCCATATCTGAAGCAGCCCTTTTTAAAATTAGGTAAGATTTTCCACAAAGAGCAAAATTATGAAACAAATATAATTTACTGTGTTCTGGCTCGACTGAGTTTCCTGTCTGCAAAGATTCATTATAACTGTTTACAATGTTAATAGACTTAAACATCTTTTAATAATACTGCTTTAGGTAGATTTTCTATATAATATTTAAGCAAGTGTTCTGACCAAGTAAATATCTGAGCAAAAATAAGAGGGATGAGATTGTAATAAAATACATAAGGTTCTTAAAAGGAGAGTTGCTGCATAGCTTTGAATTTATACTAAGCATTTAGGTAATAAAACATTTATACCCAGGTTTCAGGCCTGTAAGAAATGACAGTTTTCATAGCTGTTTAACTGAAATTATTGACCCAAAATACACTGTTTATATTATCGTGATACAAAGTATATTTTGTTTCTTACAAATCTTGCTGAATTTATCAATAGATTTTTTTTTTTTCTTTTCTGGCAAGAACTTTCTGGCAAGTTCTTATAATCTAAATTGCCCTGAGAGAAGAGAGGGTGTGAGAGGAATGTGTTAAAATTATCAAAGAAAGTGTGGAGGTGGAAAATATTAATTGTTAGTGAACTGATATGTCATAAAATTAGTAGGAAAAATGAGTAATACAAAAAAAAGTGCTGTGCAGCAGGAAGTAATTTGAGTGTTTTGAACAGGGACCAGTGCCAGAAAATTCTAACTCCTAATAATAATGTAAGGAAGAGTTAGAAAAAATGGGTCTCTGAAACTGGGAACCACAGAATTTTATTTTATCGTCTATGCTACTATGTGTTGAAACCTGTGGTAATTCTGGACTTGAAGACTGGTTTGCCACCGAGAAGCATGGTGTTTTAATTTAGTAGCTGATTTTTCTTGGAAAGGCCAACCAGTTAAAAGGCAACTCCTTCCTCCTCACTGTCTCAAAGGGAAGGGCCTTTCCATGCTGACATGCAGGGACAGGCATGGTTGCTGACTCTCAGATGACTCTTTGTAAGAAAAGAGCATTTTCAGTGCCTCTCCCAAGCATCCTCTGGTGATTGGTGGTGATGGTGATTGCAGAGACTCACTGAAATCACAGGTGTTTTCTGCAAGTACAAGTCTATTTCTACTTAAAGCAGTTTCCAAAATCATGTTTTACGTGAGAAGCACAACTTACACATCTCTATAGCACATCTTAGGCTATGAGCTTTGCAATGAACTACGAAAGAGCACAATCACAGTTTTATTATCTGTGTGTCAGAAAATATCTTGATATTGTGCTTTATGTTTCTGCCATATGTGGTGCTTATTTAATAGGAGCTATAAAGCATAACCAAAGATAAGCATAGGACATTTCGGGCAGTTGTCCCATTTTGTTGATTGCTGGGGAGGGTTCTTGGGTAAGGCAGCTACTTTAGCCACTCTGGAAGAGCAATTACCTTTGAGCTGCAGTCATTCAAATGGGGCCATAGTGCTAGATCACGTAGGCAGTTTAGGAACAACAAGAAAAATTGCTGTGTCTGGAACAGACTGAATGACCCTTCAACCCAGAATCATGTCTTTGATAGGAGCCATCTCTAGAAAAAGATGATAAGAGAAGGCTTCATATAGAGTGGTGCTTCCCTTGATAAATGCCCTTGCTTCGGAGAAACTGTAGTGCAAATATTTCCTGAGGTGAAAGCTGTTGCTGTATCTTTTGAATAACAGTCCTCAGCACACTTTTCATCCATGATTTGTGTTACTGTCTTTGCAAGCATTTATACTTTTGACATGCACAGCACTTCATGACAATGAGTTCCACAGGTTTATGACCTGTGTGGAGAAGTGTGCTTCCTTTGTTCATTTCAAACCTTCAGCTTATTTAACAGCAGGGTATAAAGCATAACCACAGATCAATATAGCAGAGACACAGGGCCATAATGGAACTTCCTAAATACAACTGAGTAAAAATAAGGTAGAAACTTAGAATATGATTAAGTGATTCTTATCCTTATAAATCATCTACTCTCTCCGAAATTAATATCCCTAAGTGTCGGGATCTCCCCCTGCCGTTCCCCTGGGGGGAAGGGGGCCCTGGGGTGGATGCGTGATCTGGGCGTCGGGTTTCCCCTGCCTCTGCATCTGCCCCGGTCGCATGTACCCTGACTGTGGGCTGCGATTGGTCCCAGGATGTTCCCTGGGCCCAGGGTACTCTGGGTTCTGGGATGATTGCTCAGTCTGTGTGCTGGCTTCAGCTATGCAAAAAGAAATAAAGATCTGCTGAAATATCTACAAAAATGGGCCTTTCCTGATTTCTTCTACGGGCTAAGCTGTTTCCAGAAGGTTGCAAAGAACGGCTTGCAACACCTAAGGAAAACATGATCTGAAAATAAATTGAAATGTGTTAAATACAAATGTATACCAGGTCAAATATCTTTCTTGAGTGACCCTATTGACTTCCCACCTAAGCTAACTGAAAAAATCTCTTAACAGGCAGCCCAGAACTCTAAAATTCTTGTCATTACTGATACTGTCCAGCCTTATTTTTAGTTGTAGTAATAGAAAAATTTCAGTGAGTTCTTTGCAGCTCTAGGGGTAATTGAGCTCTTTTCATTAGCTTATTTATTGGAGGCAAATGCTCATAAATCAAGCCTACAAACTACATTTCTCACCAAAGGTCTACCAAGCCAGGGTTTGCGGTAGAGTACATAAGTGTTCCCTCTTGTGTACTTGAGTGTGAACTCCAAGACTGTCTGAACATGTGGACTAGGACTCTGGGCTGTAAAACCTCAAGACTTGTTTTCTTGTAAGAAGTAAAGAGGATGCAGCAGCAATTCTTTCAGGTGATAAAACATGATCGCTTGGACATTCTTCTGAAAACTGGAGGTTTACTGATTCAAGAAGGTTTGTTTGTTTGTTTGTTTGTTTTTTAACTTGCTTAGAAAAACGTGTATTTCCAAAAGCCTGTGTGAAGTTGTGTTTGGATAGAAAAGACATCTCCTTTCTAGTTTTGAAGAAATAAGTGAGCTCGCTGTCCAGTCTGCTGCTTAGAATCTAGTTTCCTTGAGAAATTTCTTTCACAAAAATTGTTTGCTTTGGCTGTGAGCCTGAGTTAATAGTTTGTGTCTATTGATATTTTGAGCACCTACTTTTTCAAAGCTATAAAAGGAACTGCATTACAATCAAGGTGCTGCATTTTCCAGAGCTTGACAGTGTGACATTTCTCACACCTTGGGCCTAAGCTTTTAAACTTGAATGTTCTAACTTTCTAATGGTGACAAAAGCAAGTAACAAAGCAAATCTTGCAACAGAAGCACTAAGTTACCCATTCCTTGGTGTCTGCTCACTCAGGATATTCACACACATCAACTCAGTGATCTTTGGCTTTGTATTTTCTGGTAGCTGGGGCAGCACGATGGAGGATCTTTCCTACTAATGCTGGATCTTTCCAGCATTAGTAAAGAATAGAAGAATACATAGTTATGTTTGTATATTTATCACAATTGTGGTCATTTTCAATGTGTAGCAATATTTATTAAAGTACATGCATACATTACCAACTTTTTTCTTTCATTTCATTAATTACTCTAGGAATTTCAGGAAAAACTGTGTAGAAGTGCAAGTTTTTGTATTTTAATGAGGCTCATTTAAAGGCAAGTTACGGTTGCCTGTGTAAAAGGAGAGCGACAAGAGGGAGAAAAACTCTGAATTTACAAACAAAAGTACTCCTTTCCTTTTCTCTTCCATGTTGTATCTTTGTTTAATCCCTAAACACCTAGCATGTACCATAATGGTTCTTACACAAACATATGCTACCTTAAGTGTAAATGATAACATTTATAAACTTAAAACTAAGGGATTCTCCTGTTTAAAGACAATGTGATTTTCCTGTCATGTGCTAAGTACATCTAACATACTGTCTGTGACATCTGAATATAGAGACAGATTAGAAGAAAGGTTTCCTTACAATTATCAAAAGAATCTGAAACCTTAGTTGTTTTTTATACACTATTTTTATTAGTATTGTTGTTATTTCTGTTTGTTTTTCCCTATCTCATTTCAGTTTTCTAGTAACTTGTTTTCTCAACCCATAACCTCTGCCTTTTTTTCCCTTTCTTATCAGAGGGGGTGGGGGGAAGGGAAGCAGCTACTTGGAGCTTACTTTTCAGCTGGTTTTAAACTACAAGAATTTTAAACTTAAATGTTTTCTATTTTTTCTTTTAAATAAAATTCCATAGGAAAATATTGGTGCTGATGTTAACTAAAAAAGAAGAAAACATTGACTGCCAAAAGTTTAAACCACTTGTTTGAACAGGGTAATAAGAAGGTCTATTTTAATTATCCACTGACACTATTAATTATCAATTGTAAAATACATTTCATCTGCAAAGCATGCTGTATTATGAGAGCTGATGTTTGGAAGCTTGTACTAGTTAAATTCAGATCCTTAATAATGCATCTTTTAATAATGAGGACAACTAACCAGTGGTAAAAATTAGGAATGCGGTATATTCTCAGTCTAAATCAACACTGGATGGCTTTTAAAGAGATACTTTATGTCTTACACAGAAATTATAAGATTGGTATAGAAATTGGTGCATAATTTGTATGCTGTAAAAAGAGAATATATTAAAATATTTTCCTTTTGTTTTAACATATGTAATCTAAAAATAACAAGGTGTTTGTTTAATCTAAATTCTTAATTAGGGTACTCAGCATGAGTTGCTGATCAGAAAGTCCAAGTCAAATTAGGATTTAATAAAATTCAAGTTAGAGTACTTTTCAGTACTCTAGTGTTTTCAGATTTTAGGATTCTACTTTTTCATCGTTAAGGTCAATGACTGAAAATATTTTGATATATTTAGGATCTTATTCACTGAAACTTGATGATTAACACTCTTGCGTATTAATTTGCAGTTTTGTATTTAAATTTATTTTTAAAGTTTCCATGTTTCCATCACCACAACACATACAAAGGAAAGACAGTGGCTGTTGGTTCTAGTGAGTATGACTGCTTTAAGGACTTAATGAAATCAATTCAACAGATGGCCCAAATCTAGGATTTTTTTTGTGATCTATTAGCCAAAGGAAAATACTAAGCAATGGCATAGGAATCTTGAATCCATGACACGTGACTTCAAATACATGGTACACAGATGCTAATAGCTCCTTGCAAAGAATATTTTCTACTGTCAGAGAGAACAAGAGAATTCTTGACTTTTCCCAGACTTGACTCCAGACATCTTTGGTGACCGTAACAGGCAGCACTGGGAACCTTTTAAGAAGCATTTCCAAACTATTGCATTTATCTGTTATCAAGTCATGAGAGCAGATGGGACACATGGACACAACAGGCTGTGTTTGAATGTGCTGAAGAAAATATATGTGTGAAACCTATTTAAAGCTGAAGAAGTCCCTGAGGTGTCCACCTTTTGCTCCCGTTTCAGGTGTACTATGCAGTTTGCCCAATGTCCAGCTCCAGGTAGACATGGAAAACCTGACCTTCAGACTTCTCTTTATGGCAATGTAGATGTAGTTATTGTGTTTGAAAGGAGTGGGTGCAATAGAGAGTTGACCACAATCTAATAGAAAGCTGGGCTGTTGAACAGTAAAGCAAAGTATGATCATTGAAAAGCTCCAGAGTGAATTGGAGAAATCCCATCAGTTTGAGTAAGTCCTGAAACAAAACTTGTCTTTGGATTTCTCCAGACATAATGATGTTCTGCACACCATTTTCATGACCATGCACAGAAACACTGTAATTCCATCCTGATTGACTGTGGACAAAGAACGGTTCATTTACTGAATATAAATTCTCCTTTTTGCTTGAAAACTATCTGCAGCTATGTCACATTTATTTTTCTTCTAGTTTAATATGTGCACATACTTATTTAGTCCCAAGAAATGTGAATGCAATAAAAGTGAGTTTTCTATTTGCATCAGTTGGACTTGATCAGTTCATTTATTAGAAAGTTAATATGGATGGCTTGAAACACTTAATAGTCTGCCCAGTGAGCTGAAGGAAAGATTCTAAATGTAAATGGTTTACAAATTTCATTTTTAATACCAGGCAATTTCCTTATGACTAAGAATCTTTGTTGGTGCAAAGAAAGAAGGAAGCTTTATGTGCATTGCAAGCCAACCAAGTCAAAGTACCTTACCTGTTTGTTCATTTGCTAATCAGCTCCTGCCCCTACTGATCTACAAACATGCACGCATGAATACAGGTATTTATAAAAAGTGGGACAAACATACACTGCAGTGTGAGTTTACGGTCAAGACACTTTTGATCTTGACTGTTCCTTATGAGAGACTTGTACTTTTCGAGCTTTCATTAAGAAAAACAAAACAGTGTAATACTGCACTGATCAAAGATCTATTGTCATTAAAATGATATTAATAACTAAATGAATTCTGCTGCTTTTCTAATTATATCATTCAACAATGTAAGGATGCAAATTTGTCAAATATTTAGCTTAAATCTACTTAAAATTGAGAGTGAATTCTCCTTCCTTTTTCTTAGCACTTTATGATACTCCTTATTGCCAGCTAAACATGTAGTCCATACTAACAATAGAAATTTGTTGACCTGTTAATTAAAATTCTACTGCTACTGGACCTTTCTCTAGGGAGGACATTATTCAACAAAACCTGAAGCTACCTCATGTTAAGGAGATAATTCTACTCAATCTATCCACTTCAGTTCCCTCAATAAAAATGACAATATCCTAATACATAACACTTGAGAATAGAAATTGAAATAATCACCTATTAATTTATCCACAGCTGACAGCTTTATTAATCTCTGTAGCTGTTGTCATTTGAAAAAGAACAACATATAATAAAAATTCTGCAAATCACCTACTTAGGCATTCTGCAGCAGAAGCTCTGCTATTATAACAACCAGTAATCAGGTAAAAGACCAAAACAATAACATTTGTCTTGGAAATTAACAGCTCTTTGAGAATCTTCCTCATTTATGATAATCTAGCTACAATCAAGGAAAGAATAATGATTTGTGGTCAATGGCAATATTCTGGCATGTAGCTATTACTGCTAACAGATGAAGAAAAAAATCTTATGTTTGACAGGAAATCCCTCTTCTAAAAATACCCCGGAGCACATTTGTTACAGCCAATACAGAAATATATCCTAGAACCTGAAAGCAGTCTTCCTCAGGAGCAGGACTTGGAGGGAGGAGATCAACAAGACTTTCTTGTTTCCTTTGTCTTTCAAAGGAGAGACCTAACTAATTTCAGTAGAGCTATGCAGTGGAAAAAACCTGTAATGCATTTCCTTCCAAACATTAATAACAGCTGAATCAATCATGTATTTTGTCTAATGGAAATGGTTTTTATGAGGTTATTGGTAGGCATCTTAGTATGACCTAATGTTACCAAAAGTTAGGACAAAATAGGACTTTGGTCCTTTGAAAAACTGTGACTAAAAATGTTTATTTCCTTCAGTTGACAGTAAATGAAGCCTAGGCTAAGTGGTCAACATTGCAAACTTGATATCTTAGTATTCTATATTGAATTGTATCGATATTTATATGTTTATTTCCCTCTTAATTGTAATTCCGTGAATATTTCCATTTTTCTTTTTTATTTTAGTTAGAGTTTTTGGCAGTTTCTTCTGTGTCACAACATAGTAAATTGGGATATTCATCAGTAGACCACTCTTTGAATGTATGCAGACTTTTTAAAAAGAAGGTTTTCTTCTTTTTAATGTACATTGTGTTACTCTATTTGCTGTAATTTCCTTTCTTCTCTGAAAATGTCAATGGTAAACATATATCTTTGGTGTTAAGTGCTAATCTGTGCATAATATTAAAGCTTAGGAAAACAAACTATCCTCAAGTTATTCTTTTCCAGGGCTCCCAGAGTATTGTCTGTTCATTCCGTGAAAAAAAATAGGTTTTATTCCAGATAGAAAATGATGTTAATACCCCATACAAGTATTGAAGAAGAGACAATTTATATTATTTATACAATAATAACTTGAGAATTTTAACTTTTCCAGCTTAGGCTACTAAATACATGTACAGACATGAGTAATACCATAGAGTTAGGAATGAATATGAGA
>WEIT01011750.1:0-17497 GCA_013389985.1 Dryoscopus gambensis
CCTTTGTGTTTCAAATTTACAGCAGAACTTGAGTTCAGCTTCTCTTGCTCTCCTTCAGGGTCAGAGAAAGGTTGATCAGCATCTCTCATTCGGTCTTCTCCTCATGTTCTCCAATGCGTCATCCTGCGTATCATGATCTGAGCAGCCCCTTGTGATATTTCAACAGCAGTAGGAACCCCTGCCTTGCTCTCTGTAGTATTTGAAAATTTCACACAATATTCTGAGTTGGAAGGGACCCACAATGATCATTGAGTCTAACCCCTGGCCCTGCAAGTGGACAGGACACCCCAGCAATCCCATCCTGTGCATGAGAGCATCGTCCTTGGGGCTGTGTCCGTTCCCTGGGGAGCCTGTTCAGTGCCCCACCCCCCCGTGGGGGAAGAACCTTTTCCTGATACCCACCCTAACCCTCCCCTGACACAACTCCAGCTGTTCCCTCAGGTCCTGTCCCTGGTCACACAGAGCAGAGATCAGGGCCTGCCCCTCCTCTTCCCCTCATGAGGAAGCTGCAGAACTGCTGTGAGCTCTGACCTCAGTCTCCTCTTCTCCAGCTGAACAGACCAAGTGCCCTCAGCTGCTCCTCGTGTGGCTTCACCTCCAGGCCCTTCACCATCTCTAAAACCCTGCTTTGGACACTCTCTAACAGCTTTAGATCGTTCTTATATTATGGCACCCAAAACTACACACAATATTCAAGGCGAGGCCGCCCCAGCCCAGAGCAGAGCCGGACAATCCCTCCCTGGCCCGGCCAGCGATGCTGGGCCTGGTGCCCCCAGGACAGGGATGTCCCTCCTGGTTCCATGGCACTGCTGGCTCATGTCCAGCTGGCCACTGACCAGGACCACCAGGACCCTTTCCACAGCACTGCTCTCCAGCCTCTCATCCCCCTCATTCCTCTCAGTCTGTCCGTACATCCAGGGCTCTCCCGTCCCAGGGGCAGAATCCAGCCCTTGTCTTTGTTAAACTTCACGCAGCTGGTGATTGTCCAGCCCTGTCATTTGTCCGGGGCTGTCTGCAGAGCCTTTCTGCCTTCCAGGGAGTCATCAGCTCCTTCCAGTTTTGCATCATCTGCAAGCTTACTTAGTATCCCTTCCAGTCCTGCATTCAAGCTGTTTATGAGGATTTTTAAGAGAACTAGGCCTAAGATGGTGCCCTGTGGAACCCCACAAGTGACAGGCCACCAGTCTGATGTCACCCCAGTTACTGTCATACCTTGTGCTTGAACGTGAACCAGTTGCTCACCCATCACATGATGTGTTTATCCAGCTGTGGGCTGCATACTGAGATAGATGATATCTAAAGCTTTACTGACATCCAAAAAGATTTACATCTACTGACATTTCTTGATCAGCTGGGTGGGTTACCTTAGCATGAAAATAAGCTAGTTTTGATAAGCAGGACTTTCCTCTCATAAAGCTGTGCCGGCTGTGACCAATGACTGTGTGGTCCTTCAGGTGTTTTTCAGTACTTCCCAGAATAATCATCATCATCTCCACAATTTTACCAGTCACTGGAGTGGGACTGATAGGCCTGTAGCTTCCAGTGTTATCCTTCTTGCCTTCTTTGAAAACTAGGACCTCTCCAAATTCCCAAAACTGTTCAAAAATCATCAAGACTTGCCTCGTGATTACATCAGCCAGCTCTTTATATATTCTCAGATTAATCCCATCACATCCCATAGATTTATAGGGATCCAGCTGCGGCAGCAGATCCCCCACACCTTCGGGGTTAACTCAGAGTTTACCATTCTCAAAGTCACAGTCCTCTAGCTCGGGGTGCTGGGACCTCCTTAGTCCATCATCAGTGTTGAAGACAGAGGCAAAGGAAGTATTAAACATCTCTACCTTGTCCATGGCCCTATTTGTGACGTGACCATCCTCATCTGTAATGGGCTAATGTCATTTCAGCACTGCCTTTTGCCATTAATGTATTTTAAAAACCCTCTTTTTATTGTTCCCCACATTTCTGGTGGCTTCAATTGCAGTGGAGCTTTGGCCACATGAATTCTCCCCCTACTGTGGTGAGCGGCATCTCCATATTCCTTCCACATCACCTGACCTTGCTTCCACTGGGCATGCACCTTCCTTTTTCATCTTATCTCCAAAAGACGATTCATGTTCAGCCAAGGTAGCCTTCCACCTCATCTGCTTGACTTCCGATTGTTAGGAATTGCCTGCTTCTGTGCCCTCAGGAGTTGGTGCTTAAAAAGTGACCAGCACTGATGGACCCCAGGACTTTCAAAAGCATTTTCCCAGGGGATTTTATTTACTGGCTCCCTGAGCAGCCTGAAGTCTGCTCTTCCCATGTCCAGGGTTGAAGTTTTGCTGGCACTTTTCCTCCTGTCACCAGAGATTTTAAACCCAATGGCTTCATGGTCGCTGTGGCCAAGACAACCACCAATCTTGACTCAAGAGGATCACAAGATCCTCTCTGTTGACAAGCAACAAATCAAGGAGGGCATCTTCCTGAGTCAGCTCTCTTAGTACCTGTACCATGAAGTTGTCATCCAGATGTTTCAGGAATACAGAGGGAGCATATGAAAACTGTGTCAAGAAGCAAAATATTTTAAGGCCTGCCATGGATCTGATGACCATCTCCCCATCTGAATATGTTCCCTGTGTGTCCAGGTCATTGTATTGTAATAATGCATTTGAAATTAACCTCTCATGAAATGAGGAGAGGAGACTAAAACATCCTGGGGTTTTGCCTGTGCCAAATCAAAGCTTCTGTCTGGAAGGTAGAGTGTAAGCAATGTGTGGTTATTGCTCTTTAGATATGCAGAGACTAACAAATAAGAGAAATATGTACATCAGTTTTAATGCAACCTTTCCCTAAATGCCATTATTTGCTGAAAAGTACAGTGCTATCATGCATGAGGAAAGACTGTTGTAAGTTAGATGTAAATTTAATTAGAGCAAGAGTATGTTTCACGGTTTCTCAGACAGTGTCACAGCACACTACTAATTAAACACTCCATTGCATTCCAAAAGAGAGGGAGTCATCAACTTTTACTTGAAATGAGTTGTATAAAACAACATATAACATATTGCTGTCTGGTCCTGTCCACCCCCCATCCATTCCTCCTCTCCACCACTCCTCCTTTCCCCTGATTTAAAAAAGAAATGTTTGCTGCTCACTCTACTAGTCTTCACTAGTGGTGCTGAGCAGTACTGGATATGCTGTTCCAATGTGGTGCCCATGGCGCCAGACAACCATCTGTAGCTCATACTCATCTATCTTCACTGTTTCACGTGTGACTCTTTCTTCAGACAGCAGGAAAAGGACTGTGTAAAGGGCAAATTCGAACTCCGGGCTGACGCCAATAAAGGTGCTTCCAACTGGCTTGACTGAGCCCTTCCAGCTGAACTGGATGCTCAAAACTTGGTCATCTTTGTCAGGCTGAAAGCATAAATGAAACAAGAGAAAAATCTCCAACACAGCTGTGACTGGACAGATAGAAATTCTGATTCCAGATTTTTGAGAGCTTTGTAAGATTCAGTCATCCTTTGTGTGCCTGGGTGCTATAGCTGGAGCACAGTCTTTTTCCCTGACCTCAGGAGCATACATGACCATTTATCCCAACTAAGCCTCAGCAGTGTTGCAATTTTGTAAACATCAGCACTACTTTTTAAAATAGTTTTTGCAAAAAAAAGAAGCTGGAAAGCATGTTAGTATTCATCCTGCTCATATATAGTTATATACTGTTCAAAACACTGAGCCTACGATTGCATCATTACACCTGTTTCATTACAACTTTTATCTCTGGATCCATTTGTCTTACTTGCAAAGGCCCCCAGAGGCTTGTTCTTACCCTGGTTTTGTTCTTTCGAGCCACGTATCCCTTGTAATCAATCTGGTTGCGCTTTTCCTGAAGGTAAAATTGCACCCAGTTGTGCAAACCCAAGATCTCTTTACCACGCTTTGTTTCTCCAACAAAAACATGTTCAAAACCACAAGAATCAAGTCTGTAATGAAGAATAAAGAAAGGGAAAAAATATATAGATCTTTCATATGTTTCATAGAGCCATAGAATGGTTTGGGTTTGAATGGATGTTAAAGATCATCTCATTCCAACCCCCTGCCATGAGCAGGGACACCTTCCACTGTCCCAGCTTGCTCAGCCCCCCCTCCAACCTGGCCTTGGACACTTCCAGGAATAGGGCAGCCACAGCTTCTCTGGGCAGCCTGTGCCAGGGCCTCAGCACCCTCACAGGGAAGAATTTCTTCCTCATATACAATCTAAACACACTCTCTGTCAGCCTGAAGCATTCTTCCAGTTCTATCAGTAAGAGATGGCTCTCGGGCTTACATTTACCTAAATCAGAATAGCACGGAGATTTTCAGTGCCCCTACCCACCAAACATACCTGTCTCCCTCTTTCCTGGCATAGAGCTGGAACCAGATGACATAAAGCTGTTGCTTGAAATCAGCAAGGTTTCGCTTTGCTAGGTTTTTTTTCAGCAGATAGGCATGAGCCAGCTGAAGGATAAAAAACCAAGATACACACAGAGTTTACTTTTTAATTCAGTGTTTTAAGCGACAAAAAAGATCTGTGTTACTCACTCTCATGACTTCTGTCGCTAAGATCGCATCAAGGAAACAATTGTTTTCAGCTATTTCTTCTTGAGTCACTACTTCTGCCACACCAGTTGATGTCTCATAGTTGTCCAATAAGGAAATAAAGGCTGCAGAAAAAGAGAAACTTTCAGTCTGCTCTTATGCCTGATCCAGGCATTAGAGTGCCATCATAAAAAGTCACCATAGAATACGCCTTGAAAGCCCTTCAAGAAAGCCATTCCTTTATATGTCAGATTCCACTCTCAGGTACACTGTTAGGTGTAGGCCTCAAGGTGACTCAAGGCCAGATCACTGCTGTACTTTTTAAAGATCTTTTTAAAGATAAACAGCTACTGAGCTTCCTTATGGAGCCGATTGCTAAAGAAATAATGACCTTCTACCAAAACAAATCATATCTGACCCCCACAATTACAGACACAGGTTTAGGACCTTGAGCTATGCTGGCACAAGGCTTTGTGGGTATTATTTCAGTACAGGAATAATAGAACATATACCTATATGAGATGTCTTGAGCTTGAGAAAAATCAGGGAAGGAAACATACATTCATAGACTTGGCTGAAGTATAACCCCCAACAGAAATGCAAGAACTAGCTGTGGGTCTAGTACTATCTAGAAGGGCTTGGAAGCTGTGAGTAAAGGAGTAGAGATTAATTTTGTGTCTTTTTCAATACATAGAATCATAGAATACTTTGGATTGGAAGAGACCTTAAAGATCATCCAGTTCAAACTCCCTTGCATGGGCAGGGACATCTTCCACTATCCCAGATTGCTCAGAGCCCCATCCACACAGCTTCTCTGGACAAACTGTTCACTACTGTGTCTCAACCACCCTCGCAGGAAAGAATTTCTTTCTAAATTCTAATCTTAACCTAACCTCTGTCAGTGTGAAGCCATTGCCCCTTGTCCTATCACCCTTGTCAAGAGTCTCTCTCCATCTTTCCTGTGGGCTCCCTCCAGGGACTGCAAGGCCACAGGGAGGTCACCCCAAAGCCTTCTCTTGTTCAAGCTGAACAATCCCCATTCCCTCAGGCTTTCCTCACAGCAGAGCTGCTCCATCCCTCAGATCCCCTTGGTGTCCCTGCTCTGGTCTGGCTCCAGCAGCTCCCTGTCCTTCCTGTGCTGGGATCCCAGGGCTGGATGCAGCCCTGCAGGGGGGGCTCAGCAGAGCGGGGCAGAGGGGCAGAATCCCCCCTCCCCTGCTGCCCTGGGGCTCTGGGCTCAGCCCAGCACAGGGGGGTTCTGGGTCCCAGCTCACACGGCCGGGGCAGGGCCGGCTCTCACCCACAGCACCCCCAAATCCTTCTCCCAGGGCTGCTCCATCTGCTCATCCCCAGCCTGGATTGATCCCATGGGTTGTCCTGGCCCAGGTGCAGCACCAGCACTTGGTCTTCTTAAACCCTGTGAGATTCCCTCGGGCCACTTCTCGAGCTTGTGGTAAGTGTCTCCTCCCTTTTACTTTGTAGCGGAAGAGCCAGAGAATTCAGATTTTGCCTAAGGCACAAAAGGATGTTCCTCCTGACGCTCAGGTACAGGTACCCTCCATGCAACTGTTACAAAAACTCCCTTCAAATGACCTGCAGCCTGACGATCCTCACCACCATCCAAAGTATATACAATGGTATATTTTAGGCAAACATGTCAAACCCAGCACGGATTTTTTTATATCACATCCACCATTAACAAAAGAACGGGTCTCACTTGCAAAAGTTTTTATGCTCTTCAGGCGTTTCTCATTTACATTATGAAACAGATGTCTGGCTGCGTTGTCCTGGACAGCACTGGCACCTGGCTGTGCTGGACCCGCTTTTCCCTAGGAAAAACACCAGAGGAAAACAATGTAAAGAGTAAGATGTCCTTAGAGGAGACAGTGCCTGCCTGTGTAATAATCAAACCAAACCCCATAATGCTATCAGGATTCTGTGCTAGGAATTGTCTTCCTATGAAACAAGAGAAGACATTACAGAACTGCCAGCATAAAGAAAAAAGAGAGTCTCTGACACTGTAAGAGCCTGAAATTTCTCTGTTGACATAGAGATGATTGTGATGGCTCACATGATAGTTCAGTTCTGCTCAGTAACCAGCTGTGCTATTATACATCACAAATGGTAAACAGAAGTAATGTAGAGCAAGGGCTCCCTCCCACCACAAATAAAAGGAGATTTGGGTACCTTGTGTCTCTGCAGTTGTAAGGAGGCTTTCCTGATAGTTTTCAAATTTCTATTTCATAAAGGGCATTCTCAAGGAAAGAAGATAGAAGATGAGTAGCAGCTTGTTAGCATGGGCAAGGGGTACCTAGAGCCTTGTTCTGACTAATGGAAAAACCATGTGGGAGAAGCTTTTCCCACATGCATTTTGGCTTGAGGTTGGTACCACTATTTTGAGTTTATCAGCAACAGAAAATTATCTGTTATAATATAAAGCAACATTGAAATAAAGTCTTTGAGTAACATCAGAATAAAGTGAGTTCTTGTGTGAGTACAAAACTGGATTGTGAATATTCTGGCCTGCTGCAATTTGTGGCCAAAACACGTGGTCATGTTTGCACTGCACTGAGCGAGCAAGGAGTGAAATGGCTGCTTATCAAATCTCTCACTCCTCCCTCACAGTTCCCTGGGACTGGAAGCAACAGTCCTGAAATCTTCTTCACCCACCCCTCTGTGCTACTCCCTGCTGTCCCAGAGAAACACAAGAATTTCTCAAAATTCCTCCCTTCTTCCCCTGAGAATGACTTGGGACCTATCTCCCTTTCTCCCTAGCTCCAAGTCACCCAGAACACACACACAAGCTGTCATTCACACACTGAAACACCCAGGGTGGAGCAGGACATCTCTAGTGCTGCTCAAAGTGTGGTTAACACTGAATTCAGACTCTGTTTCTCAGGGGGTCATCTTGTTGGGTCTTGAAAACCTCCAGAGATGGGGATTTCACAGCTTCTCTAGGCATCCAGTTCCTTTGTCATTGTTGAATTTCATGATGTTCCTTCCTTAGCCTGTTCTTCCGGCCCGCCTATGTCCAGTGGAAGAGCAGCCATGCACCTGAGAATACAAACTTCCTCACCACAGTTTGCTGTCATCTGCAAAACTGGAAGGGTTGCACGCTAGTTCCTCCTCCAGCTCACAGATAGAGAGATGAAATATTACAGGACCCAAGACAGACACCTGAGAGACTCGACTTGTAACCAAAGTCCACGTAAGTGTGAAGCATTTGTGTTCTCTGCACTGTTCCCTCTCCTGAGGGATGCTTTCCTCACTGGACACAACAAAGGACACACAACTCTTTTAGCAAAAGACACTTTTGCAAGCCCTTTTCCTGCAGCACCACACTGCCCTTAATCTTGACTTGGTAATTGTTACCTGCACATCAATTGTGTAGTCTTTCCCAGGCCTAAGGCGGTGAACATCTGCATCCCACATCTCACTGAAAAGCTTAGAAAGTTCACGATTTACAGCCTTCCTGTCAAGAGATAGAGAGGAATATATGTGTTAAAAAAAGGCACACGCTGTTATTTCTGCAAGTCACTTCTAGAGTCTTCTAACGCCATTCCATGTTCTGGATATCAGCTTGTCATCAAGTTTCTCTTCTTCCCCACACCTTCCTGTCAGTGCTGCTGGAAAAACCACAACACTTACAGTCCACGTTCCTTTTTAAAGAATGCAGGTAACCTGTAAGGAAACCTGAGCCTTCCCTGAGGTTATGTCAGGACCTATTTCAACAAAGTTCTGGTCAATAAGTCTTCATGCTGCTTTCCATGCAATGAAATAAAAAGGAAGATGGTGCTGCTTCATTCCCGAGGATTCTGTGCACAAACCAGAGGCAAGCAAGAGATTGTTATTAGCATGCAGCAACACTGCCAACAGAACAGGAAGCAAATTCTCTCTATGATGCCTTCCTAGCAGCAATCTTATAGACTCTTCCAACTCTTTTTCCTTCAAGCAAGATTCCACACAGAACGTTTTCCTTTGCCATGTGATTATCCCAGCATAAATGTACTGGTGACAAAGGGTGAGTAAGGCTCTAAACACCAGGTCTACATACAATAAAAATCCCTCACGCACTGATCTCTGATGTACATACAGACCTACCCAAGCTTCTCCTTCCCTTATTTTTAATGGAGTCTTGTCCTGCATAATAGTGTTCAGTTTTCAGAAGTCTGTCTCTTCATCTGTCAACAAGATTTAGAAGGGTTGTGTGTTGGTTTTGCATGGCCTGGTTTTTGGTAGTGGGGGGCCACAGAGGTGGCTTCTGTGAGAAGCTGCTGGAAGCTTCTACCATGTCTGGTAGAGCCAATATCTGATGGCTCTAAGGATGGACATGCTGCTGACTAAGGCTGGGCCAGTTAGAGATGGTGGTAACGCTTCTGTGATAACATATTTAGGAAGAAAATCAAAACAAAGTGGGCACAGTTTTTTCCTAGCCAGAGAAGAGGAGGAGTTGAGAACATATGAGGGAAACAACATGGTGACACCAAGGTCAGTGCAGAAGGAGGGGGAGGAGGTGCTCCAGGTGCCGGAGCCGAGATTCCTCTGCAGGCTATAGTGATGACCATGGTGAAGCAGCTGTGCCCCTGCAGCCCAAGGGGGTCCATGGGGAATGCAGAAATCCACCCCCAGCCCGTGGGGGAGGTGCCCACGCCGGAGCGGGTGGGTGCCTGGAGGAGGCTGTGATCCAGTGGGAGACCCAGTGGACAGAGAGGGCCCTGCTCCCAGGCTGGAGCAGCCTGTCCTTGGAGGGCTGCACCCCGTGGGGACAGACCCACGCTGCAGCAGTTTTGGGAGGACTGTGTGCCGATGGGAGGAATTAATGTTGCAGCAGTTTTGGGAGAACTGCTGCTCGTGAGATTTGGAGCTATGCTGGAGAAGTTCACGGAGAACTGTCTCCTGTGGGAGGGGCCCCACGGTCTCACAGGGGAAGGACTCCTCTCCCTGCGCAGCAGAAGATCTCGGGCAATGAACTGACCAAAACCCCCACACCCTGACGCAGTCTCCCTGCTCTGTCAGTAGGAAGGAGGGAGGGATTGGGGGGAAAAAGATGTTTTCAAGAGCTTATTTTACTTCTCATTTTCCTCCTCTGATTTTGTTAGTAATAAATTTACTTTGTACTTCTAAGTTGAGCCTGTTTTGCCCTTGGAGTATTTTCTCCCAGTCCTTATCTCAACTCATGAACCCTTCATTCATATTTTTTCTCTCCTCTGCCTAGCTGTGGCAGGAGGGTGAGGGAGTGACTTTCTTGGGTGCCTGGCATTTGGCCAGTGTCGAACCACGACAGACTGTTATTGTGATGAAGCGCCCAAAGGTAGCTCCAGTTTCAAGTAAATTATGTCCACACTAAGAGGAGATCAAGAAGACAGAGTGGAGACAAAGAGAAGTGGATTAATCTTTAAATGACTTGACAGTGGAATCAATCAGTTACAAGCCAGCACATGAATCAAAGCCCAGAGAAGAACCACTTGGTAATTCTGAATTCTCCTCCAAAAGAGATGTTTTCCAGAAAAGAAGGAAAATACAGAAGTCTGTCCACAATTGGCATTTCTTCCAAACAGCTCTGGAGGCAACTTGCCATGATTTTACCAACTGGTTCTCCCAGACTGAACCAAGGCACCTTCAAGCTCAGCTCTGAACCTTTGATTAGTGTTACGTCTTTTCCTTCTGTTCTGGCCAGGACGGAAATAACTCGCTGCATCCTGCTGCCAGTGGCAAATTCCATGCTCTCTAGCAGAAAGAGCAAACAAAGACTGTGGCACGGGCACAAGGGCAGGGCAGATAACCGTAACAACTGCAGCTGCCACGCCTCAGTCCACCTGTAACCGTGGATCTGAGCCACTGTGTTCCTCAGCTACCCTGGGGGCACTGACAATCCATTTTCCCTCGGGTTCTCTGGTACTTTGGGATAGTTGTGGGTGGGAAATCTACACGATCACTTGAATTTTTAACTGGGCTTGAACAGGCGTCAATACCTGAAAAAAGGAAAAGGGCTAAAGTTTCTAGCGTATAGGAGCCAAAGGATACGTTCATTGCCAGGGTTAAACAGGAATGTGAAGGAGGATTTGTGCTTGGAACCGGTTCTTGCATGGATCTTGCAGTGGAGAAGAAGGAGGCTGTCTCAGAGGAGCTTCATTCAGCCCCTGCCCAAACCCCGGGCTCTGCTTGTACCGTAAGTGGTGCTTGTGGCATCACATTATCAACACTGGCTGGGCAGCCCAAACAAGGCCCCTGCTCAATGTCCCACGGAGCTGCCTCAGAAGCCACCAACAGCAGCAGTTTTATTTATTTCCAGCCATACTTCCATATTCTTTCCAGAGTCTTAAGAAGAGCAAACTCTTCTCAAAAGAGCTTACAAACCAACACCAAACAGAAAACTGCTCACCTCAGCAGCTCAGCTGAAGGCCCGAGGACAGGACTGGTGAGTTCACAGAACAGTACCGGAGATGTTTTTCAACCTTCAAGCCTTTACCTTGGACTGCTCTAGTTTTATTGGATCACTTTTGTCCTGGATTCTGGACCTTCCTGCTGTCTGCTCCTCTGCATCAGCTTATTCTGTCTGTTTCAGAACCATCATATTATGTTTAATAGAGTTTTTACTTTGGAAGGAACTACTGGTGGTGGAGAGGAGTCTGCTGCCTGCTGAACATCCAAGGTATGTGGAACATTAGGGAGGGTGTCAGTTGGGTTTTACTGTAATACTTTGTTCCACAGATACAGTATTTTATATACATATATTTCCGTATTTGTGTATTTTGGTGAAAGTCACCTATCTAGGAGAGATCTGTCATCCCTTTAATACCCACTGCTTGTTCTCAGTCTGCTCTTGGCAGATTTGTCCTGTGTTTATAAAGCACTGTTTGACCTTTCCTCCTTTAGAAACATTATGGAACATCACACGAGCTCAAGGTGTCTACTCAGGAGAGGGTTACAGCAAGCACATACCTACAGATTTCAATCCTCATTTTGTCAATAAATAAACTTCTACTAAATGTATTCCTGCATTCAGGAAACTTGTCCCAAAACTGAAATCACTAAATTTTACAAAATAAAAGCCTTTACTCTCCTTTATCTCTGCTAGGGGCTACCACAATATCATCATGGCCTTTTCCTCTCCTTTTTGTTGTCCCCTTAGTTTCCAAAGAGAGAGACCACCTGTTTATGCTGTAACTGAAGATTAAAAAAAATATACCCTTGCCAAAGCAAAAAACTTGTCTAGCAACATACACAGTCATCTTGTAAAAACTCTTTCTGGATGGTATTTCTTTAAAAAGGGCCATAAACTTAGCTTACACATACAAAGTGAGACAACTTCAATGAGAGGATGCCCAACACATTCATGCAAATCCATGACACACCAGCATGTAGGAAAGGTTGTCCTGGAAAAGGGTATTGCATATTTACTCCCTGGTTTTCAACACAATGGCATGTGTGACTCAAACACAGAGATTTTTATCATCAATTCTCAATCCCCTCCCTATGGTGAAAGCTCTGAGTTGTTAAATTTATGCTTTCACATAGAATTAATTACTTCTGTGCAAGAAGTCTGAGCAATTGGATTTTGTCCAGTTGGAGCCTTGCTTGGATGTGCTTACGTGAGCAAAGCACCACCCCAGTAACAACACTCAGTCTGCACTTTTAAGAGCTGAGAAAATTTGGGAGAGGCTCTTTGCAATAGTAACTGATGCACCAGTGGTGTGGTTAGAGCATAAGAATCTAACATCTTCATTTTATTCTTCATTCTACCCAAAACAATGCTCCAAGAAGAAGACTTTATTGCTATAAATCAGAAATGACTCAAGACATGAAGAGAATTAAAGGTCAGTAGCAAATAATGTGAGCAAGTCAACAGTGTCAGAGCAAGAAAAACATGTATTGCAAATGGGTCACATGAAGCCCTGCAAAGGTTTGATTGAACACCTTCTCCAAAGTAAATTTACCTTCAGAAATCCTTTCAGCAACATGCAATTTTATGCAGCCCTTAATCTTTTCATAGAGAAGAAAAGGATTTTGAATACCTGATGAGCAGCCGTTTACAAGAAGTTTCCAATCATTTAAAAAACTTGGTTCAAATGCTGTGAAATAAATGCAACAGCTTTTATGATTAAGAGAAGACAGAAACGATTCTTTAGATTTTCACCTTATGCCACTGTCTATGCCTTCTATTTGAGTCCAGTGATTTTTTTCATTTAAAGCTGGTATTGAAATACCAAAGGATAAATAAGGCAGGTTTTGTACGTGGAAAGGAAAGTGCAATGTCAAGGGGCAAACATACGAGTGGAACAATCTGTCAGAGTCCTGGGCAGGCAGCTGATGTTTGAAGAACTGATTCTAAGTTACCTGCTCTGTTTAAGCACAATCTGATTTTAGCATTACCTTTATTTTAAGCTAATGGTTCAGTAGCCTCACCAGTATTTTACACCGCAGTGAGTCAGTAAAACAGAATAGAAAGAGGAAGAGGGTTCTTGCTGTGTTGCATGTCATATAATATTCTCACCCTTTTACAGACAAATACATCCCATCCCCACTACCCTTCCTGTTAGAGGAGAATCAGTATGATTGTCTCTTACCCACTCGCCATGCCCGGAAGAAGTTTTTCTCTTGGCAAATACTCTGAGCAGGGAGAAGGCAGCCAGAAGCTCCCGTAGTCCAAGGCACGGAGCTGTGCTCCTCTTACCCTCCTCTTGTGTCGGATTTTTCTGTTTTGCTTTCTTCTTGTTCTTTTACTCAGGGCCTGGATTAAGACACAGGAGACGCAGTTTCTTCAGACTTTGGACGTTTATTTTTTCTTATCTAAGTTACAACTACACAGAATGTGCTTCTAAGCTAGCAAGGTGAAAAATGGCTACGGATGAGTTCTTCCAAGGCCTTTTGAAGGCCAAGCTGTCCAATTAAACAATGCCAACACATTTATTTTTACTTATAACCCAATAACCTACTGCCCTGGCCTCTGCATTGCAGGGCTTTTTCACCCAATTACAAACTTCTCCAAACTTGAGAAGAAAGAAGAAGAAAGAAGAAGTACTAACCACCACCCTAATTCCTCCATCTTGTTCCCTTTTCCAGGGCCTCAGGTCAAATGCAGTGTATTTTTGAGGGTCAGTACTTGTCAGCTCTGAGAGATTAAAACTCTCAGAATCCAGGGTTCCAACACTCCTGCCGGCTGCGGACTGTCACTCAGCCTGAAGGGAAGGCACAGGAGAGGCAGGAGGTGCCAATTGCCACAAGAGTCTAAGGACGACACCACAACTCACGCCTCTCTCAGTGCAGGAACACTCACACCAGGAAGTCAGAGGCATTTGTAGCAGGCTGTTGCCTCACTTTATCTTGCATCTTGGATGATTTGCCAAACAGATTTTACGTCTCTGGATGAAGTTTGAGCCCAGAAAAAAGCACTGCAAGTCTGAAAGCCTCGTGATGGACGGGACATTCTAGTCTTGTTATTCTGTATCCAGTTATTATGTGACAGTAGAAGGGAAGATGATAATTAATCTGAGATCAAAAAAAAATCAAAGGCGGGGAAGAAAAAAAACCCAACAAATGCTTCTCTATTTACAGCTGAAACTGTTATGTGTGATCTTGTGAATATTAGGAGGTGTTATAACAAGGAAATGCTTTTGAAAGGCAGAACTTTGCCTGTGCAACTGGAAGCAAGTGGTGGCAGGTGCTGGTAGGTGCAGGTACCCACTCCAGTGCCTGTCCTGGGAAGCCTGCATCCATTATGTGGCTAAATCAACCTTCAGATGGTTTAAAGTTCATTGTTGTTTGGTTGGTACTTGTAGCATTTTCTTCATAATAATAATTAATTTCTGAAAAGCATAGCTTTAGGTCTAAACTATAGAGAGAGAGAGAAAGAGAGAAGCCAGAATGTCATACAAGTGGTTCTGCACCTCTTGTCCAAGTACCCCTTCAAAGAATCAATTTAGGGCCAAATAAAGCCCCTGGTAATGAAAATACCCGGAACACAGAATTGCATAGGGAAAAAGACATGCAGCCCACTTAAAACACTTAAAAGTGAAGCTTCCTTTTGACACTGGTAGGGGAAATTAAAGTATCTCAAAATTGAATGTCCTTAATTTTAACAGAAATTTTCTTTACCAATTTTGGTTAGTATTTATTGCAGTTCAGCAATAAATGACAAGGTAAATGACAAAAATCCAATGCCCTGGATTTGTCAACTGCCCCAGTTTATCAATTGAATGCAGGAACTCTTCTTCTATGCTTTCTTTTAAAATACAAAAGCCAGTGGGCATATTCTATCTGTAAGAAAGTTGCAACTTCTTTACTCACATTAGCAGAAAGAGCCCAGATGGGAGCCAAGGGAATTTTCACTTACAAGCAGCATCATCACTGGAATCAGTGGTTTTAAGTTAATCTTTAATAAAATTACAGCTCATCAGCATCACCAGCAATTTCACAACCAACTGTGTACTTGAATCACTTTTAAAACTTCTGTCTTTTGATTTGGACACTGAGCTAAGAAAAACGCAAAGATCCTGAAGAGAGTGAAAGGGTGTGTTTGCCAACAGAAACAAAGCACTGATCAAAGGCAAATTAGATCAGCACAGTCATTACCGGGTCTAATGCAGAAACAAAGAGTGTGCAGAGAGCAGCCTTGGTATCTACACGGGTTGGCTTCCTCTGCAGCAGAGCCCAGCCAGTGCTTTGTCAAACCCATTGCACAGGCAGCGGACAGGGCTTTTGTGCAAGAGTCGGGGCCAGGCTGCCCCTGTGCTCTGTTCCTCTTTTTCTGTCACAAGGGAATGGGGAGAGTGTTTGGTGATGTCTCACTCACATTTCTTCCAGTGGGGAAGAAACTTGTGGAAGACGTTCTGCCCAACAAAACCACCACCTCAAGCATCAGATGCTGACCTTTGCCAAGGTCAAGGATCAAGGAGATCTGGGAATAAAACATGTTTCTAAAGCATGTAGGCATCTCTGCGCATTTATGGCCTAAATATTTTGCTTTTCCAGCCAAGGTGGCCAACGACTAAGTGTTGGTTTGTCACCTCTAGTCTGGTGCCCACATTTCCCTGAAGGGAGAAAGGGTCGATTCAGAGTTATTTTAAACCTCTTTGGTCGATCAAGAGAGGTGTGAGTGAGGACACTGAGTTTTTCAGGCTTCCAGACCAAAGCAGCCAGGGCTCACACCTGCAGCAAGGGCATGTTTCGGCTGGACAGGCTCGCTCAAGGAGACAGAGTAAAAGCTGCCAGCTGGAACAAATACCCTGCAGATCTATAGCACGCTCAGTCCTTTCCCAGGAAAAGGCAGAGGAGGTCTTTGGGTCATATTTTGCATGTGGATGTAGGGAAGAGGGAAATTTATGAGACACTGAGGATGCTGGACATTCCCATGGGAGCTTTGGCTATTGCTGCCAAGTCCCCACAAGCTGACCCACACTAAAAAGCAGTGGAGACACAGCCTGGGCCAGTCAGCTGGAACCCAGCCTGGTCGGAGCTCACTGAGAGCAGAGCAGGGGGACACTGAGGTCTCCACCCTTCCTTAAATATTAATATTCAAGTTGGAGCCTCTCCTGTCACATTGTTTCCCACCAAACTCCAGGATCCCTGTGCCTGTCTCAGTTATCTCCCTTTTCCTAAGCCTCAGCCTCTCAGTCCTGGAGTCTTTCTCTCTAGCCAGTGGTGTTACCATCCCTCCACTTACTGGGGAGTTTCTGGTGCAGCAGCTGTCATCCTGAAAGAGAAAACTATGAGGATTACAGAGCCAGGCATGCTCTTGTCACAGAAAAGCCAGGAAAAAATAACTCCATCCCTGCAGCTAAATGTGTGTACCTGGGCTGTGACACAACCTTCTTACCATTAGGCTGGTCTGTTAATATTCTTTCACTGACCAGTCCTAATTCCCAGGTTTAGTAAATAAATCATGACTGACTTACGGTATGTTCACACAGCCAGATGAGCCAGCTGCACACTCAGCAAACCAAGAGGCTGAAAGAAAACATCTGCTTGGGCACACAGGGGGCTCAGTACCCCTGCGTCAGCTTAGGGGATAAGGGAGGACTTTTTTATTATGTTCATTTTTAGGACTGCTAAGCATACACCTTTCTTGATTTTGTAAGGACAAAGTGTCTAGGAATCATTGAAGACATTGCGAAGATATAGTCTGTGAAGACATGTTAATTAAAGACCTTTTCAGTGTTTCACGTTTAGCACAGACACAAAGATACATTTGGTTATTATTCACTAATTTTCACAGGTGTAAACCAAAGTTTTAGGGAGCCTGGCTGAAACATCCTATCTTGTTGCACAGCTCAGTACTGGTGCTTTTTGGATAAACATTGCCATTAATGAACCCTTAAGGCTGACAGAACCGCAATTGTTCAGCCTGGAGAAGAGAAGGCTTTGGGGTGACCTCACTGTGGCCTTGCAGTGCCTGAAGGGAGCCCACAGGAAAGATGGAGAGAGACTCTTGGCAAGGGCCTGGAGTGACAGGACAAGGGGGAATGGCTTCACACTGACAGAGAGCAGGGTTAGATTGGATATGAGGAAGAAATTGTTCCCTGTGAGGGTGCTGAGGCCCTGGCACAGGTTGCCCAGAGCAGCTGTGGCTGCCCCATCCCTGGAGGTGTTCCAGGCCAGGTTGGATGGGGCTCTGAGCAGCCTGGGATACTGGAAGGCCTCCCTGGCCATGGCACGGGGATGGGACTGGATGACCTTGAAAACCCCTTCAGGCCCAAGCAGCCTGTGATTATTTAGGCAGTTAATAAAGCGCACAAGGACACTCGAGGCGCGCTGCGGTCCAGCCCAGCGCCGCTGCCAGGGCGGGGCGGGGCGTGACATCACCAGCGGGGCGGGGCGAAGGCCAGCGTGCTGCGTGACGTAATAGGGCGGGGCGGGACGGGACAGGCGCAGTTCAGCGCAGTACGTGACGTCATCAGGGGCGGGGCAGCCGAGCGCTGTGTGTGACGTCATGGGGCGG
>WEIT01011750.1:17662-62260 GCA_013389985.1 Dryoscopus gambensis
GGAGCCGTCCCGCGGCTCCTGCGGGAGTTGTGTGCCTGTGCTGGGTGGCTGGCCGGGGGTTTTCCCCTCCCAGCTCCGCGGATAACTTGTTGTTGTTGTTATTGTTGCTGTTATTGTTGTTATTGTTGCTGTTGTTGTTGGGGGCCCGCGCTGATGGCTTTGAACGCTTGTGGTGTTTTCCTGCGTCGGAATAATTTCAGACTGCAGGAGCGTAGGTTTAGAGTGGGTACGAGGAGGAAATTGTTTTCTGTGAGCGTGGTGCGGGCCTGGCACCGATTACCCGGAGTTGTGGCTGCCCCATCCCTGGCAGGGTCCAAGGCCAGGCTGGATGGGGCTCTGAGCAGCCTGGGATAGTGCGAGCTGTCCCGCCCACGGTGTTGGAACGAGATGATCTTTAAGGTCGCTTCCAACACAAACTATTCCACGATTCTGCGATCATGCCTGCTGAGCAGTGGGTGTGCAGCGCTGTCACCTCTGCCACGCATTGTTGCCCTCTTTCCTCAGCTGCCTGTTACGGTTCTTTGCTCCGGTGCCCAAACACTTCTGTCTCTGGGTTTGTGAGAGGAGCAGGATGGAGCTGGATTCAACACGTGCTCGTTTGGGTGCAGCTGCTCGTAAGGTGCATTGAACAGAGGAGATGAGGCTGAAGCTGCAGAAGTGAAGAAATCCGTTTGTCCTCTCGTTGGTGTCTGAAACAGATGAGAAGAATGTTTAGCTGAGATTACTTCAAAAACAGGATTTTTGAACCTGAGAGTACAAGGTTTCTCATGCCAGAGCAGGGTTTGGTTTGTGTGCTGGCAGGGCAGTGCTGGGGTATCGAGCCGTGAGCTTGTGTTTTTCACTGTGCTGTGCTCACCACGCCCCAGTAGTGCAGTCTCCATGGCTTTTCTCTTTGTTATCACACAGAGGCCTCTTTCCCTTAATAAAAATTCCTGCTCGGTTACTAATTCTGCCTTCTCTGTTCGCAAAGATTTGTGCAGCTGGAAATGATGAGTCACAAGGTCCCCATTTAGTGATTTCCAGGCCTTTTGGTCAGCCTGTTGCTCTCTGCTGCCATAGACCTGATGCTGTGCCGTTATCTTCATTAATATCTTGATCTGCCCTGTGGTGTGGGTATATAGGCCACTTTTAACCCAGAGAATGCTTTTCTTAGCAAGCATGACTTTTTGTAATCATTCAGCCTTCAGTTCTTCCCCTTTTTTCTGCCCACCTGGTGATAGATCTGAGTAAGGAGCTAAAATAGCTTTCTGAATTGATGGGTGTGCTTTTTTTCCACAGGCCAAATCCCGTGAGACTTTTGCACTAATTGACCATGAACAACAAATTGCTTTCCACGAGGTTCATGCTGTGTTAAAATTATTTGTCACTGCCTGTCCACAGCAGCACTATTTTTTGTTCATTTTACATAGCCACGTTTGTAAGTGAAACTGTTTTAACATATTAATGTCTCATTTGAAACACCTGCTGCAGAGTCAGCTTGCTATTGCTACCAGACCTCACTCACATGCTGATTTCTCATTAAGGAGTTTATTTGCTGCTCCATCCCCTTGAACAACTTCCCTCCCTCTCCCCTTTTTTGTGACTCAGTAACAAAAGTTCTTCCCAGAGCTGCAGTAATCTGGTGGATCTATGAGAGTTAAGGGATAACTTTCCTGTAAACTTCAGCTTCTTCAGAAACAACCTGTGTGGAGCTATTGCAGTATTCCCAAACAGAAGTGAAAAATGCAGTGTGTATATGTGGCGTGGTGTGCCCTCAGGCTGTACACAGGGATGATACATTTTAAACCTGTACAGCAGCATTTTATTTAATTTAAAGAAAATTTATGCTGTCCCACAGTTTTATTATTAATAATGTAGGAAGTTTTTGTAGCCTCCTGAGGGACTGTCACAGCTGCACAAATGCCATTCTAAAAGACTGGTCAGGTCCCTTTAATATAAAGTGAAAGTGAAAGCTAAGCAGGCAGAACTTTGAGCTCATTTTTTTTTTAATTTTTGCTATAGTCATGTGTTTCCCCTCTCCTCTGTTGAAGCGTTGGATAATAAATTACTGAGAGGATTGTTATTAGTTGTGCAGTTTATTCTCCTCCCAGTGTGAAGGGGGTGGCGTGGTGTCAGAGCACAACCTGTTCTTGTCTTACAGGGCTTCAAATGTGGGGAAAATGAAATGATAAAGGGACAAAAAGGGCTGTCCCATGGCTGTGTCCTGCAGCTTAGCTGCTTTCCCAGGAGAGGGGTGCTGCTCTGCATGCACGGGTCTGTGTGGTGGTGGAATCGCCCATGCCTGCACCCACACTGAGCTGGAGGGTGTGTGCATGGTGCCAGCACCCAGCAGCAGTGTGGGGTGGCTGGCAAAGTCCTGCTCAGCTGCCAGAGAGAGCATGGGGTCTGTGGTCAAGCACAGGACCCCAAATTATGGGGTGTCTGCAGCACATGGGGTGGGGTGGCGTGTGTAGGGGTCTGTGCAACAGTGGCCTCTGTGTCCAGATGGCAGCAGCTTGTGAGCCTGGAGGGTGGGCACCTCTGCCAGGGCAAAGCCAGCTGCTGGGGGATCCACCTCAGGCGCGTGTGTGTGTGTGTGTGTGTATGGAATTCCCCCTCATGGACCTTCTCCCTGGTCAGTGGGGAGAGGAGCAGGATGAGCCCATCAGTGCCGTTTGTGTGAGTGTCTGGCTGTGCTGGTCAGTGTGGTTAGCCACGTGTTTAGGTTGGATATTCAGAAAAGGTTCTTCCCCCAGAGAGTGGCCAGGCACTGGAACTCCCCAGGAACTGGTCACAGCCCCAAGCCTGACAGAGTGCAAGGAACGTTTGGACAATGTTCTCAGGGATAGGGTGGGATTGTTGGGGTTTCATGTGCAGGGCTGGGAGTTGGACTGGATGATCCTGATGGGCCCCTCCCAACTCAGGGTATTCTGTGATTCTGTGTGTATTTGGACACATGTGACACGTGTGTCTCTGTGCCTGCTGGAGATGAGGGTTCAGCCTCCCTGTCAGGGGACCCGGGGCTATGGAGCTGTGACAGCCTTGCTTGTGTCCAGCTGCCGGCGTGGCGACCCCGTGCTGGTGTGCAAGTGCCTCAACACAGGAGTGGTGCCAGGTCTTCATAAAGCAAATCTGTGGGTTTGGGATTTTTTTGGTAATAATGGTTCCTCTTCCTGCTCAAAGAACCATGTTCTCTATTGGTGGTTAGATTGTCGTGGCACAGTACCCTTTTCCTTGTCACCCAAATAACTCTCTCTCGTTCTACACACGTGTCTAACGCTGTTTCTGTGCTGCTGCAGTTGCGTGAGGTTGTGGTATACCCACTATGGCTGATCTACACCACCATCATGAGGATTTTCAGGAATCCCCAGCCTGCAATTACCCTGAAGGACCCAGAAGTGAAGTATGCACTGAGGCTGATTGATAAGGAGGTAGGTCCATGTGCACTGCCGAGCATGACCTCTCCAGGGACACTGTGAAATGCTTACAGCTTCTGAAGTCTTGGGTGATGTCCCAAAGGGTGGGTACTTTTGTCTTCAGGAAAGGACTCCTTTATAAAAGCCCTTTGTGTGGTATAACTGAGTTCTGCAGTTCTGCAAGCAGCTTGTTTCCAAGCAGTTTAGAGCAGAGAATGCTGCTTTAGAAATGATCAAACTCACGGTCACGTGTGTCTCATGTTGTGGAGCACATCAGCAGAAATTCCCAAACTGTGCAGTACTGGCTGGGCTAAGGGACGCAAGTCCTGCTGCCAGGCAGAGCAGGCAGCTTTTCCATGGTCAGTGGCGCTCAACAGCAGCTGTCAGAACTGTGTTGGACTGGTTCCTGTTACTGGATTGATGTACTGTAGTGCGTTACAGGAAGAAAGGTGTTTAAGTCATGCAGTCCTGACAGCAGCTGAGCTGTCTCAGCTTCTTTCTCTCTGCTAAATGTAAAGCCTCCCAGTACAAAATTAAATTCTTGCTCAAGTGGGATACCAGAGGAAAGTCATGATGCTTTCAGGGGTGGATCTTGCCATCAGAAGTTGGTAACTAAGCTTGTGGGAAGTGAGCCAAAGCCACCAAAGTTGAAAAGTCCAGGTTTCCCTTGGATAAACCCACCATCAAAAGCATGAGAGAGAAATCTTGGCTTTTCAGACATAAAGTCACGCCTGAGGATATTCTTAGTGTTGACTTTTTAAGGCTACGAGCTATTCAGAAATTTATCAGAAGACTTTGGACTGGAACAGTGCTTTCTTTGAGGTTTAGAGGGTGCACTGATAGCTTGGCTTTCCCTGGTTCTGCCTGTCAAAGGAAACAATCACTGTCATTTTGAATCCTGGGTTTGTGGGAACTGAAAGCTTCTCTGTGGCTTGGGCTGGGCTGCTTTGCTGAATTTATTTCCCAGGTGTACTTGCTGAATTTATTTCCCATGTGTACTGCAACCTCACTGTTATAGACTCCCTCCTTCTCATGAGGCTGGGAGAGGCTGAGGAAAGGCTGAGGGAACTGGGATTGTTCAGCCTGGAGAAGAGAAGGCTTTGGGGTGACCTCACTGTGGCCTTGCAGTGCCTGAAGGGAGCCCACAGGAAGGATGGAGAGAGACTCTTGACAAGGGCCTGGAGTGACAGGACAAGGGGGAATGGCTTCACACTGACAGAGAGCAGGGTTAGATTGGATATGCAGAAGGAATTGTTCCCTGTGAGGGTGCTGAGGCCCTGGCACAGGCTGCCCAGAGAAGCTGTGGCTGCCCCATCCCTGGAAGTGTCCAAGGCCAGGCTGGACGGGGCTCTGAGCAACCTGGGATAGTGGAAGGTGTCCCTGCTCATGGCAGGGGGTTGGAACTGGATGGTCTTTAAGGTCCCTTCCAACCCAAATCCTTCTACCTTTCTGTGATGTGCCCAAACTGAGTCTGCCACCTCCTGTCTTTTGGACAGAGAAATAGGAGTCTCGAGGCTGCTTCCTAGTGCATAGCGTAGGAAAAATCTTTGATAATATAGTTAGATGTGCTAATTTAGCTCATGCTGTAAAAAAGCCAACAACTTCAGGTTGGTTGGTTGGTTGGTTTTATAATGGTGAGCATAATTAATTTGTTGCCTTTCAGTGGCTTCAGGAAAGCACCAGGCTGCAAAAACTGTTCTCCAGCTTTGCATTTGGCAAGGGTGGAAGACTCCTCGGCACTGCAACTTGAGACAGAAGTGTGTGGCCAAGGGCTCCCAGGTGCTTAGGGCAGTGCCAAAGGGGAGTGATGATACGAGATGACCCTGTGCTGGAAGTGCATCCCGATCCAAGGCTGTCTGTAATCCAGCCTTGATGACACCTTGCAGAGTGGCAGGCTTGGTGTCCTGGCTGTGTGACAGACAGAGGCACAGGCGTGCTGATATAGCTACTGGGGATTCCCTGAGCCTCTTGTTTTCTCTCAACTGCCTCATGATGCCCCAAAATACTTGTCTTTAGTCGCCTTCAGCTAAATTCTCTCGACATTAGTTGGTGAGATGATTAAGTGGGAGTTCAAAGCTTTGTTCTTTCTGCATGCTGTCAAAGACAGCATCAGAAAAATGCAGCACTATTGTCAAAATCCAGTGATTTCCATACAGAGCTGAAAATTCCATGCAGAAACAGCAGCAGTCAGAGTGAGAGCAGCAGTGTTAAGTCCCCAGTAGTTGTCTTTCTAACGGAGTTTTCCATGGCAGTTACTGCTCCTGAATAGACATAAGTACAGAGAAGCCCTTTTCAGTCTGCCAATCAGTTCCCTTCTTCCTTCAGGGTTTGCCTTAAAATGAGGTACTGTGAAGAAAATTTCACAGTATGACCATAATAAGGGGAGACAAACTGTGAGGAAGAAATTTGTCTCCATTGATTACTTTGAAAACAGTTAAACAAATAAAATAAGGATTACAAAACCCTTAAAAACAGAAAGCACTGGATGAGGCATTAAGCTGTATGCTGTTTCTTTCTGTCTTTTTTTTTTGCTGTGTTTTTCATTCCTGTGAATATGACCTGATTTTTCAAACATAAAACTTACATAATATAAGAAATAATATTTAATTACTTATTGCCGAATTTTATTCAAGGTGTGACTTTCCTAGTGAAGATCAGAATAACTCTTCCAGCAGGACTGCATATATTGTGATAATTTTGTTCATATCTAAGTACAGTATTCTTTTCAGTTTGATTTACGGATTAATTCAGTTTTTACAGGGAAAATATTTTTAAGGATCTTACTGTAGCAAAAGGAACCAGGTTGCTACTTCCGTTGAAATGGTTAATTCATCTAATTTTGAGAGATGAAAATCAGAATACTTTGGCCTTGAACTGCTGCATATTTAAACTTGAAGTAAGAATTGAAGAATTAATTAGTTTTTATCTTGTAGCCGTCTCACAGAAGGCAGTGTAAATGTCCATAATATTTGGAAAGTTATCACTTAGTCTTAATGTGCACATGAGTATCATTAGGTATCGTTAATTCTTAAACCTGCAGGACTCCTGACTTGTCTTGTTTTACGAGTGAAATCACAAACATTAAATCCCAACAACTCAGCTGACTGTTCTTTTGATTCTCCTCTTTCAGGAAGTTAGTCATGACACAAGGAGATTTCGGTTTGCTCTCCCTTCCCTGGAGCACATTCTGGGTCTCCCTCTAGGTACGTTCCTTATGAAGAATCCAAACGTTGCTTGCATTAATTATACTGTAAAAGATTTTGTGGGGGTTTTTTTCCCTATGTTTTGAATTTGGAATACTGCTCATGTGGCTGGAGCTGTTATTGAGAGGCCTGCAAGATTGTCCTCGTGCTGTGAGTAATCTGCAGGCTCTGAAATGCAGTGTACGTGAGTGAACATCCAGCTTGTTAGTGTGAAGAGGGCAGGAATAAACATGGGTCTTCACCTGTACTTTTCCAGTCTCAGCTTTCCAGCAGGTGTTATTCCTGAGGGGCTGAATCCCTGCAGTCCCTTTCCATGCCCTGAGGCACCACTCTCATCCACTTCTCCTTTAACGCATGCGGTTTCCCAGATGATCTACTCACTTCCGAACTTCATGGAACTTTTGAATCACCCGGGGGTAGCTGTTTCCAAAGGCCCTGCCGCGTGGTGTGATGCCTTCCATAACAGCTTAGTGCCATTGTTTCCTCCTGCTTGTATAAAGAGCATTTAATTGTGGCTCATTTTTAATAGGACTTCTGCTGTAACAAGCTACTGCGGTGATCCTTGGCTCCTTTCTTTGTGGTTGTTGTCAGCACCTTTTCCAGGTGTTCAGTTCCCTCTTGTTTGGGGTGTTAAAAATCTCTTGATCTTTTTAAGTAGCCATGAAAGCAAAGCTCCTTTCCCTGGCTTGCCCAAAATGGACGTTGAGGAGTGGTTTGCAGGGTGAGACTTGGGAAGCAGAGAGAGCTGAAAGCTGCGGAGGGTGGAAAAGCAGCTAGGAGCAGCAGAGCTGCAGTTGGGTGGCAGATGCTGTTTAGTCCAGCACCAGCATTTGCCTTTTATCACCAAAAACACTGAAAGGTTCCTTCTGAGGGAGGGGGTTGTGTGTGGCCCCACGCAGAGGCTGCCAACTTCCATCCTGTCAGGGTGGGGTAAAGCTCTAACAGGTGAGAGTGTAAGGCACATTTTCTCGCTGGGAGGGGCACCTTTTCTGGCTTTATACCAGTTCCTGTGGGAACTGGTGCCCCAGCAGCAGCACCTCTGTCCAGGCTGACCGTCTGCAGTGGTCACCAGGGGCCTGTGGGTCTGTGCCTGCAGCCACTTCTGCCCCAGAGAAGGAACAGGAGGTCCCTGCTGTAGTTCCCTTCAGGTCTGCCCTAGCAGGATGTCTGTAGGCTTTGCTGGGGGGGTTATTGGAATATGATGTCCATGCACAGCTTCAGGTGAGTTGCTCATTCCCCAGGTCACCAGGTAGCACATCTTCCTTCACCTAACACTTTCTAATCCTTCTAAAGTGAGGAATTAACCATGCCTGAAGGGTCAGCTGCTCTGGACCTGATGTAATATGGTCATTATGATCATTTGCAAACCAGCTCCTTGTAAAATCCCCTCTTTGTGTTGCCGTAACAGGAGGAGCTGTTCTATCTTTGAAAATGCTTTGTTCTGTTGATGTAACAGTGATAGAAAACTAAAACCCAAAACCTCTCCCTCCCCTCCCAGTTAATCTTCACTTGGATCTCTTCAGAATGTTGGAATTTCATAGGAAAACCTTTCATAGAAGTTAATTCTTTTCCTGTTTTTCAGAAAAAAAAAAGATGTAGACATTGAGAAGAGAAACTGTTGTAGAGAGTTCAGAGGATGTGTGACAGATGGAAACGTGATTGCTACATTCACATGTACAGCTGGAGGAGTAGCAGGGTTAGAAAAGTGCTTTGTGTCTAGGCAGCCTTAACAAAGGCAGCTGGAGAGCTCCTGGAAGATGTGAGGGATCTGTGGTCAAAGCAAGAACAGTTACAAACTCAGTTTTAAGTAAACTGTGGCAGTTTACAGCTAATATGTTAATAAAGATATGTGAACAGCATTGGACAGTTTTCCACTCCTGTGTCCCTTTTACTTGTCTGAACAGGAGAGACAAGTCCCATCTTTTTCAAGATCTCAGGTGCAGTTCAGGCTTTGGTAAATGTAAATGCATGAAGTTGTGATTGACACACAGAATTAGCAGTGGAGTTGTCTGTCCTTTCAGGTAGCTCTGTGCATGGCTAACAACTCTGGCGAGGTGTTGCAGTGTCAGGCAAATAAGAAAGGAAGAGGTGATGTCCCAAAATAAGGTAGTTAGAGCTTAGAGGCTGCATTTCAGTCCATGCCAGCTCAGCACATCCACGGAAAGAAAAATCTTTTGGAAGAAAACTAGTTTTTGTTTTTCCTTCCCTGCAACAGGGCAGCACATCTACCTGTCTGCACGGATTGATGGAGCTCTGGTTGTCAGACCTTACACTCCAGTTTCCAGTGATGATGACAAGGGCTTTGTGGATCTCGTTGTCAAGGTGAGAATGTCACGCTCTGTTCCCAGGCTGGGCAACTTCTGAGCCACCTTTACAGTGCCTTTATGTGAAGTTTGTTGTGCTGGCTTCTCTTCAGGGATGTGCCATTACCTACAGTCCACATGGTGTTTTGCTGGCACTTTTTTAGTGAGTGTGTCTCATGAGATGCTGCATCATTTTCCACCTTCTGTGTAGACCTGCAGATGTTCACACACTTTTTAATCCTTCTGGAATAAGGAATTAACCTTGCCTGAATGGGCACCTGCATCTGAAGCTAATGGAATTTGGTCATTACGATCACTGAGAGTGGTGATCATTATCACTGCTGATCCAGACAGTGTGAGTGATTGATTTGATTGCTAAGAATGTGATTTTAAGTCTTGTGATAATGTACTTTTGTTTTGCCTCTTGGTAGCTAGACTGCCTATCATTCAAAGCCGTCAGGAATTTAAAATAAGAATATCTGCACTGGATTTCCTCTTAGAATTTTGCTCTTTGGAATCACAGTATTTTGGGTTTTTTCTTTATTTTTTTCTAGCCCCTTTTAAACTTGGGTGTAAATTGTAAATATTTTCTGTGTTGCAGGACTGCAACAGAGAAATCACCAGTCTCTGTCCAAAAATTGGGGCAGGAGTGGCATTTTGATCTTTTGTCAGTCAGACATTGCATTTCTTTATGGAGTAATTGTGCTCTTTGCATGACGAGTATTTGTACCTAAAAATTGGAGGGGCAAATGCTCATCTCTGAGCTGCGAGATTGAATTGCTTCGTTATTGTTTTTAACAGGTCTACTTCAGAGGTGTCCATCCCAAGTTTCCTGATGGGGGGAAGATGTCTCAGTACTTGGACAGCCTGAAAATAGGGGACACCATTGACTTCAGAGGACCAAGTGGCCTCCTTGTGTACAAAGGAAAAGGCAAGGCTGGTTTGGAAGATAGAATTCATCCAGAGTAAACAGTACAGGAAAAATGTCTTATTACTCTAGAACTGCTTTTTGTTGATGCTGTTCTCAAGTAAGGGATGGGTTTTTTCTGTGCTTATGTGGACATAGTTTATACACTGACAAAAACACTGGGTATTTGCACTGTCCACTGCTAATTTCCCAAGTGAAAATGAACTTTATGAGTAGGCATTACTTTTATGTCAATATAAAACACCTCGCTTGAGTATAACGCAGCCACAAATGTGTCACAAAAACCTTCTGGCAGTTTTGTGTGAAGCAGAACTCCGACACGTGGTTTTCCAGACCTTTGCATGTACCATTCATGTTATCCTGGATGAAGAGAGCTGTGAATACAACACGGCATTTAGGGGAGTTTCAGACTCTGTTGTGTTTGGCTGAAATGGGCAAATGGGCTCGAAAAGAGAAAAATTTAAAAAAAAAAAAAAAAACCAACCATGCTGCATATTTTATTTTCCCTTAAAATAATCTGCACAGGGGAAATAAACTCACTGAGCAGATCAGTTCCTCAATGTAGAACTGGTTCCAGAGTCTGGGCTTGTGAATGTCACTGTGGGTATGAGATGTGAGCAAATAGAAATGCAGGTGGTGTGTATGTAGGCTGTGGTCAGGGATAAGTCATAACCCATGTCAGTGTCGTCTGTTACTTGTGTCTTAAAATCATCTTCCAGGATTGCTTTAGTTCAGGACGTCTTCACCTTTTCTGTTCCCTGGGAGGGAAGGGTGACAGGGCTGAAACAAAGTCAGTTTAGCAGGATGTGCTGGGAGGGGATAACAGGGGTTGTTTCCTGCTTGCTTCAGTGTTTTCCGTCTCTTTCTCTCTCCAGGCAAGTTTGATATTCGGCCAGAAAAGAAAGCTGAACCAGTTACCAAGACAGTGAAATACGTGGGGATGATTGCAGGGGGGACTGGTAGGTATCTGTTAGGATTCATCTGTGGCTTCTGACAGCTGGTAGATGCATTTGCTCACATTTTCCCACTTGTCCCTTTTTACTTTCCATCCTCATCAGTGACCTGCCTGTCTCTTCCAGGGATAACACCTATGCTGCAGATCATTCGAGCAATCATAAAGGACAAGGGTGACCCCACCGTTTGCCAGCTGCTGTTTGCTAATCAGGTAATTCTGTCCTTTTTTTTTCCTGTTTGTAGTGTTTTACTTACCTAGCAGGGCTCCACTCAGGAAATGAAGTCCTCTCTGAGGAAGCCTGGTACAGAGATACAAACCCTGAGGGGAGAAGTGAGCTGAAATGTTAGAAACCTCCCATATAAAAGCACTGTAATAAATTGGGGTTTTAGCATTACTACAGAAATGTTTGCCAGTGTTTGCCTTCCTGTGACTCATTGCTCTGTTTCTAATCCGGTTTATGAGTGGTAAAGCCCTGCATTCCTTTGTGCAAGTTGTTAACGTTTTGGGCCGACTTTCAGAGCTGTCTTTCTTAGTGGAAACATGAAAGAGGTGGACATTTGTCTCCTCCAGCAATTGTAACTCCCCAGCTTTGCAGCAGGGTTTGTCTGTGGAATCTTTCTGTCTGAGGACACCTTGGGTGAGGTTAAAATTAACTGTGGTCTCCAGCAGGTGCCTCAGTTACACAGCTGTGATTCTGCTTGGCTGTCTGCTTTCCTTTCCATCCCCTCTGTCAGTTCTTCACGTGCTTCTCTTGCTCCTTGAGGTGTGGCATCCTGCATGCTGGCCAGAGGGAAGCTCTCTCATCCATGGAATCCTTGCAACAGAGGTTTCTTGGATAACCCAAATGCTGATGTGCTGCTAGGCAACACCCCTTCTTTGCCTGATGTTCTTCTGCTGTGAATCTTCCTGCTTTTTAATTTCTACCTCTAATGAATATTTGTTTCTGGATTATGAGTCATTATTTGTGGTGAGATTCACTTCATGCTTGTTGTTTTTAGCTGCTTTAGGCTCTCCTCTATTTTTCTTCTCATATTCAGTGTGTCCTTATTTCATTTGTGCCATAGAAAGAAAGATGCAGAGAGACTCTTGACAAGGGCCTGGAGTGACAGGACAAGGGGCAGTGGCTTCACACTGACAGAGAGCAGGGTTAGATTGGATATCAGGAAAAAATTGTTCCCTGTGAGGGTGCTGAGGCCCTGGCACAGGCTGCCCAGAGAAGCTGTGGCTGCCCCATCCCTGGCAGTGTCCAAGGCCAGGCTGGATGGGGCTCTGAGCAAGCTGGGATAGTGGAAGGTGTCCCTGCTCATGGCAGGGGGTTGGAACTGGATGGGCTTTAAGGTCCCTTCCAACCCAGACAGTTCTGTGATACCTGAGTTATAACCTGAGGTTTTTCTGCCCAGGAGCTATGATCCAAGTGCTGAGATTCCCTGTTCTGAGGAGCCCTGCCAGTGCTCTCTGCTGCTTGCTGGAGCCCTTGGATTTGGCATAAAGTGCACTGGTATCAGGGCAGGAGGGCCAGGATTTGCTAGGAATGATTCAGAATGACTAACACAGGGCTGGAGCTGCTTTAGCAGCATGGAGAGCCCACTGCAGCCTGGAGGCAGAGCCTGGGGAACAGTTCCCTGTGTGTTAGCAACAGCCTGTGGAAACACCAGTCCCTGGCTTGAGAGAGTCCTTGCACCCAGTAACTGCACAAATAGAAAACAGTTTTTAAAAAATATTTTTAACTGTTTAAAACAATGTGCATGGGCTCTTACTGTGCTTCTGGCTGGCACACTTTGAGCTGGCCAGAGGCAATAGGACTTTTTCTGGAGCACCCACAGCTGCAGGTCCAGGAATAGGCACCTTCCCTGGAACAGCTGCTGCACATTCCTCCCTACTCCCACAGTGACAGACTCAGTGGTGACCTCAGTGCCAAATCACTGAGGCTGCACGGGATGGCAGCACTTTCAGCCCCTACCCTTTTCCTTCCTGCCCAGAGTGCAGCTGCTCTTAGGGAAATAAGGCTTTGCTTTGGCCTTCAGTGATCAGGGAGGAGCAGAACTTGATACCCTGAGCAATGTGTGTTGTTCCAACCAGAACTTGATACCGTTTTGATTATTTGTTCCACAACCTTTTTAAAAGCCAAGCAGTCTCCATATGGCAGTGCTGATGATTCTTGAGTTAGCAAAGGTGAAAAACCTGGCATTTTCCTGAATGGATGGCACAGTACAAAGGGGTAGGGAGATATTTCTGTGCACTCATGATTAGTTCTTTGAAGTTATAGTGCTAAAAAGGGCTTTATTCTTCTGATTCCCTGATTAAGTGACAGTTCTGTTTTGTTTTATTTTTAGAGGGAGGGCATTGCATGGTCAGGATTTGGGAAAGTTATGAACCTTTTATTAGCTCTGCCACAGGCTAGGCATGGAAATAACTTGGGTTTGGTCTCTTCAGCCTGTAAAACAGAGTTGAATCATCTCTTCCATCTCTCAGAGCTGTGCAGTAGCTGCTGCTCTGTGGCCAGCTGAGGGCTGCACTCACATGCAGGGTGTGGTCACTGTTTTCCTTGTCCTGCAGACTGAGAAGGATATCCTGTTACGTTCCGAGCTCGATGAGATCCAGGCTCAGAATCCCAACCGCTTCAAGTGTTGGTACACACTGGACACAGCACCTGAAAGTAAGACCTGAAATGCCACTTCATGTGAAACTCCCGAGTATAAATGTGTTTTACAGGAGACATGCTATGTATTTCTGAGCTTAATGATTCGTTTCCTGCATAATGGATATCTGAGTGCATCCAGTAGCATCAATCCCCACGCAGGGATGCACAGAGGCTCAGGTGTATGCTGATAAGCATTTCCAAAGCTCACCTCCAGCCAGTGTTCCTCCCACAGCTACACCTGAATATTTACCATTGTCTCCTGTGGAGGGTGACCTTCTTTTCTCCTTCCCCACAGACATAAATATCACGTGTTATCCTTGTGTGTGGAGCCTGCCTGAGGCAGCTGCAGTGCCAGAGGCACCATGCAGCTCATGGGCACAGATCCCTGCCTGAGCTTGCTGAACAAGCTTGAGGAAGAGAAGGCTAAATGGTGTCATTCCTTGTGGTTTTCCTTTCTTGCCATTCCTTGGCATGCCCACCCACATCAGGATAGATTCACGCTCGCATTCAGTGGGAGTTTGGGGCAGAGAAGGAGAAGCCATGTGCCTCCTCTTCCTTGTATCCCAAGAATACACCTCTGGTATGGTGAGGGAAGGGTCTTGCCCTCCCCACAGTCTGGTGCTGTTGTGTCATCCTATGCAATCAGTGTTCTCCTGGAATTTCTGATCACCATTCCTCTTCTGGGGAAAGTTTGAACTGATCTTAGCAGTTGGGACGAAGGTTCCTCGGGCCTCCTCAAGGCTGTTCTGCAGACTTTCACTGTCATATGTGAAACTTGACCAAAAGTGTGGCCAAAAAATGTGTCAGTCTTATGGTGCCCAAAAGTTTGGGGCAGCAGCAGCAGCAAAAGTTTGTTCTGCATCCAGGGCTTGGGATGTGATGGTTCAACCTGAATCCAAATAAAACTGACTGTCACTGTAAGTGTTCCAGCTGGGAACAACTTCATCAGCTGGGCTTCTCCTTTCTCAAGTGACTTGTATCTCTCTTTTCCTCCTTTTAACCTCGTTCCCCTTCCCCTACTTCCATTTTTTTTAACAGATTGGGATTACAGCCAAGGCTTTGTGAACCAGGAGATGATCAGAGACCACCTGCCCCCACCTCAGAATGATGTTCTGATCCTCATGTGTGGACCTCCTCCAATGATCCAGTATGCTTGCATTCCCAACCTGGACAAACTGGGCTATGCCAAGGACATGAGGTTCTCCTTCTAAACACTACTGGTAATTCAGGGATCTTGTGTAGAAGAGAAGAGAAAAAAAAAAAAATTTAACGGGGAACAGGACAAAGTTACAGAGGTGGCTGATGCACAGAGCTGGGAAAATACCTTTACATTAAAAATGCTTCATATTTTCAGACTCTCTGGCAAGTAAGACATGTAATTGTGCTAAACCTGTGTGTGGAGAGGTGGTGATGCCTCGTGCTCTGTGTTGTGTGCTCCATGTCCAGGGAGGACAGTGCAGCTGCTCAGGGCAGCACACACTCACTTATGCTTTTTCTTAGTGCTGTAATCAAGTGGCAGTAATATCCTACTTCTAACACTGTGCATACCCAGGATTTTATTCAGTATGAACTACGAAAATAATGAAAAGTGTTGGATTATTCATCTTGCTTATGCCAAAATGTAATCCTTTGAGAGCTCTGAGGGCCAGGAGTGTTTGCTTTGTATCCATAACCTTTGCAACGTCAGTTTAAAGATGCTTGTTGAGCTGAAGGATGCCCATTAACCATTTATGACTGCAGTTGTTGCAGCCTCCTTGTTAATCAAAACACAGAGGTAGGCAGTGATAAAAAATGGTTTTCCTTTGTATTTTGGAATAATTTCTCTTAAGTGCAGCACTTTTCCAGCTGGTCACAGTTCTCATCCCTGGGCAATGAAAGAAACTACAGAAGGTGACTTTGGGTACTGTTCCACAAGTACCTTGAATTTTTTGCTTGATAATGCGTAGAATACTGAAAAAAAATTCTTAATTTTGTATTTACTCTTAAGTACTGGGTGATGGCATAGGAGTACAAAAGCAGTTGTTCTGCATGTCCTGTGCAGTGAAAAAAAACGCTGGGTGGAAACGATGAGATTTTCTTGTTAATTGTTTCCCAGAGATGGATTCAGCCTGAAGGGAGCCCAGGTTTCATTGCCGGGGGGGGTTTGGCAGGCAGCCCAGCTCTGCTGCAGTAGCACCCAGTCACCTCCCTGTCTCAATCAGGCAAAGCTCCCCAGGGTTTGCTTGGTAAGGATGCTCGGGAACAGCCTTAAATCACCAACTGACAGCAAATTCAAGTGTCTCACTGAGTCTAAAACTGTTTCTTAGAAGCTGTTTACTACAGCTTCAATTGTTATTTTTTAGTATCCTTTTTTTACAGCAGCCTTTTACCTAGATTCTAGGACACAGCAGGCACCTTGCATGCCCAGCTTTCTGCTTCTGACCAGCGGAGATGCTGCTGAGGTGTCCTGCAAGGAGTCTGGGAAACTAAGAACCTTGTTCTGGTGATGACATCGGAGTGACTGAAAGGATGTTTAGTCATGTATGAAGTACTGTGGGTGCTAAGGTAGCTACAGGTGTCAGTGTACAATAGCAATTTCTAAAGATTGGGCAGGAATTCGAGGTCATAGCTCACGGTGTTTTCTTTTGTGCCTGTACAACAGATGGGTACTGTGTATTTAAAAGGTTCCTTTTCCAGCAAGAATTAAAAGGCAAAGATACTACAGTTAATTTAGGGAACCTCAACTAGATAATACTGTTATTAATTTTATTAATTTGATGTTTGCCTCAAGTCTTGAATTTTTGATGTGTGCTTCTGAAACTTGTTCTTTAATATTATGCTCCAAAGTTGAAATACTACTCAATTTTTCAAGTTTTAGTCCCTTTTTTGGAAGGTAGAAAGCAGAAATATGAGAGGAGTGATCTTGCTGCTGGTCTGTATCACTGTGGGATATGCATAAGATTTTTTTTCATGATTGTATTTGCCAAGGTCATTCCCATCTTTTTTTATCCTGAATAAAGTTTTGGAAAGCTGAGTTTCATGAGAACTGGTTCATATTTTGATTATTATTAACTTGGAGTTTCCCTTGGCACCAAAATCAGTGGGTAAACCCAGCATGTCCTTGAAGGGTCATGAGACCCCAGATATCCAATGCCAAATTCCCTTAGGATTTGTTCATTGAAGCTTTTCAGGGTTAATTTAGCAAACTTAAAGGTTTTGGTGATTTCATGATCAAAACAACAATAAATCTGTGAAAGAGAAACTTAACTAAAGCTGGCTAAAAGTGCTCCCTGCTGATGACTCATTAAAACAACTCATTAAAAAGGAGGTAGGATAATAAAGTAATTCCTGGTTTTCCAACACTAAAAATGCCGTACCAGAGGCTTCTGTTATCCCAAGGATTTGGGGGGATATTTGGCAAAAATTCATGGTGGCCCAGGTTGGACTAAGCTTTTAACACTCCCCGGATTCACGGGATCAGGGATGCCAGTGTGCACCGCACAGGTTGTTTCAGGGAAATCCCTGATCCCCAAATCTGTGTGAGTTGAAAGCAAAAACACCTGGGAACTGAAGGCAACAGGATGTTTCTTGGGAATTTTTAAGTATTTGGTGTGTCCTAAATGTAAGGTTTGAATTAATGCAGATTTTCCTGGATTGTGTGTTTGGAGTTGCTGGTTTATGGACGGCAAGGTCTGGGTTTGGATTTGTGGGCACTGAGCGCTCCTTGAGTCAGCTTTAGGCCTGGATTGGTGGGAATTGTTGGAGAAAAGAGAAGGGAATTGAAATGCACAGATCCGTTCTTGGAGAAATGATCAGGATGGGAGAAAAGAGGGTGGGGGACTGCTGGGAGCTCCTGGAGTGAGGGAAAGGACCCAAGGATTGGAAGCAAAAGTTGTGGAACAAAGCCCGGGGGGAAAGAGGAAAAGAGTCCCTGTTCCAGGAATCCAGCAGGGGCCAGGAGAGGATCATTTTCCATCCACCAGCTCTTGGTGAAATCCCAATAATGACGGTCAAAGGAAATGATTCATTTGTTACTAGGTTTGGAATGAAAGGTGCTATTACAGAGGGGAGTATTCACCTGTTAAAATTCTGTTGGATAAAGGAAAAGAGGGAGGAAGCAGCTGGGGAATGAACAGGTGGATATTTGGTAGACAGAAGGAGAGACGTGGGAAGGGGCTCTTAGGTAAAATACACCTCACGGGTACCACCAGGAAAAGCCCCAGCTGCCCTTTTTTCCAAGCTCTGACATTCCACAGGTGTAACCAGTGGTTAGCACATCCATTTCTACATTCCTTGGATGCCCAGTGCTTTGTTGGGAAGAGATAATATTTGGAAATTAACAAATCAGGGATGTAATTCCTGATAGTAAAGCCCTGGAGACTCAGGTTTTGATATTCTTCCAGCACCCAAACCCAACAGAGGGAATCCTGGAGGAGGTGGAAAACNATCCAGACTGGGGACTGTTCCCAGATGGGAGCAGCGAGCCTTGGAATTGCCTGAAGGGAAGAAAGAGGGAACAAGGATCAGCTGTCAAACGTGGAGATGTTACCAGACAATTCCTCGGGAGTGTTCAGTTCCCACCCAAGTCAGTCTCCTGCCTTGTGAAGCTCAGAAATCTGGGAAGACCTCAACTAAAGCTGGCTAAAAGTGGTCCCTGATGATGATTAATTAAAACGACTCATTAAAAATGAGGTATGATTGATTAAACACTCACAAACCCATCTTGCCAAGATCAGAGTTCTCTGCCCACCAAGGACACAGCAAGCAGCAGGGACATTTCTCCCACTCTCCGGCAGAGACCTCCTCCCTCCACATCCAGGGAACTGCAGCCACTCAGGGAACACCAACTTAGACCTGGGCTGGGAACCAAGAGAGGGACAAGGAATATTTTTAACTCATTTCAACCTCAGCTGTGTCCAGACCTGGGAGAAAGCACTTCCCACACCACTCTTGGAGTTTTCTTCCGTGCCCTTCCAGCTTTGGAAGGTTTCTGTGGGAGCCTGACTTATTTGTGCAGTTCAGGATCTGCACATGCCTAAAGCATCACCTTGGGAACATGAAGCTTCCCTCATGCATTTCATTTCTTTATCCCAAATATTCTCCCCAGTTATCCACAATCTAGAAAGAAAAAATTACCCTACTTTTCCACCACTCATTCCCTCATTTTTACTTCAAAGTATTTATTTAATACCATGGAGGTTTTCTCAAGATTTACCCCCACAACTTTCCCTACGTGCCCACTACTCATCACCTCATTTTCCCCTCAAAGTGTTCATTCTCTACCACAGAGATTTTGTCAGGTTTTGCCTCCAAAATTTTCCCTGCCTCTCTGCGACTGAGTTCCTTATTTTTCCCCCGAAATAGTCATTCTGTCCCCTCTAGATAAATGCACAGCTCCAGACCCTTGGGTCTTGTCACTGGTCACCAGAGAGAAAAGATCACTGTCTGCCCCTCCTCTTCCCTTGTGCTTTATACACATTTGATTTGCCAGGTCTGTAAGAATTTTAAGAAGACTTTTTTTTTTAATCTTCAAATGCAATTCCAATATCAGATACTGTTTTCATTATCATTGAAGAGATGATAAATCCCTGAACAAACAAAAAGGCAGGTGAGCTTAGTGTTGTTTCAGCAAGATACAATCAGCTTCTAAAGATTTGCCCTGAACAGCTCTGGGCTGCCTGCACTTCGTTCTCCACGGAATTTGTGTTCCAGCCCCTCTGGTGTTCAGGATGCCCATTCTGCTGGGGGCAGCAATGGACACAGGCTGACTCCTTAGAAAATAGTTGCAGGAAGAGCTGCTTCTCCTCTTCTGGGCTCCTGGAGGTTTCATTTGCAGATTACTCCTTGACTTGTGGTTTGCTGCCTCTAGAGCTGGAGGAGCCAGCAAAGAGTTGTTTCTTCTCTTCTGTCTCTCTGTTACTTGTGACCACTTAGATCTTTATGACAGTGCCCCTTCATGAACCCCCAGCTTTAGAACTTTTTAATTCACAACAGTATTCGGGCCTGTCTCGCTTGTGGTTTATTTCAGTGATTTACTGCCTGCTCCCAGATTGTCCTTTTAAAAACCAAACCAATGTATTTAGTCTCCTGTGGTAATTTTTATATATCTTGTGTCCAAGTTCTGTAAGGAATGTGAAGTTTCCAGTATGAAGACACGTGTTGTGTATCTCAGAAATGAAAGGTCATTATTGCAGGATTCTTACAGTTGCTTTGGTAAAGAGCCATGGGAAACACTCTCATGTTGTGAGAGCTTGCAGATAAACAGAAAGATCAAATGGAATGAAACTCCAGATGCAGCTGCAAGAAAAATACATTTTTCACAAAAAAAAAAGAAAAAAAAAAGTGTGTGGAGGTGGCACAAAATCAGGACAACTACTTATATAAATAATCTAAAATATAATTCTATCCCATGCTGCAAGCGAGATACTTGCATGAGTGTGTGGCATGTTGCTCCCTCAGCTCCTTTGGGATAAAGCAAAAGGGCATGAATTGCTTGTTCTTCTCTCTCTCTCTCTCCATCTTTGCTGCGCTTAAACCAAATATTCACTGATTCTGGTAAACTTTCTCATCAGGGGCACTTTTCTGGTGTTTCAGATTTGGTGATAAGGGTTGGTAACTTTTAAAATGCTGAAGAGGATTCCTGACAGCAGCTGGAGAGGAATATATTTCCAAGGGGATTATTTTCCTGCTTGGTCTATTACACAACTGCTTTGGCTGCCCCATCCCTGGCAGTGTCCAAGGCCAGGCTGGATGGGGCTCTGAGCAACCTGGGATAGTGGAAGGTGTCCCCGCCCGTAGCAGGGGCTTGGAACTGGATGAACTTTAATGTCCTGTCCAACTCAAGCTGTTCTGTGATTCTCATAGGGAGTAAGTCTTTAAAAATTCGGAGTTCAGACATTTCACTCTCATGGCAGGATGCTTTTCATAGGACAGAACTTCTAACCTGTCCCAGCAGTCCTAAACCAGTCCATTAGATGTCTCTGGAGTGGCACTTAGGCACATGGCAGACTTGGCAGAGTTAGGTTTACAGTTGGACTCAGTGATCTTGAAGGTCTTTTCTAACAGAAGTGATTCTCTAATTCTAAGAAATAGCTTTAAGAATAGGTTACAGATGTGTGTGTGTGATGGCCAGACTCTTTTCCTCCCAAATCGTCGGGCCTTCATAGATAATTTCATTTGGTCACTGATGGGCCAAGGATTTTATGGCACCGTTGTCTGTAATTCTGTGAAATGCCCAGTTTAATCTTGTGTACACCAGTGAATGATTTCACACTTCCTTGTCATTGAACAGCCAGGGAAACATCTTCCAACCCTTCAAATTCAAATGGAGGATGAGTCTTTGTGTCTTCTGAAAGTTGAGTTTCACTGAGAATGCAGGCCAGAATTTACAGGTTTTTTAGTATGTCCCAAGTGGACTTTAACATTGTAATTGATTTATACTAACAAAAACTGAGTGCAAATTTGACCCCACTGCAGTCAGTGAGAATCTTTGCCTTCAGCGTGGCCAAGATCAATATTAAGAGTAATTGCAAGGTAGCTGTTAAAGCTGAAGTTCAAGGTAGAAAAATGGGCTGGGTATAAATCATCTCTGCAGACAGGCTGTATTTTTTCCCTTGTTCTTCCTCTGCAGTTATCATTGCACAGATTTATGGGCATTTATATATATAAATCAGTATCTATTTAATTCACACAGGCTGCAGATGAGATCATTCTAACAGAACTTCCTTTGTCACTCGTAGGCACAGTAATGCATCTCTTAATAATCCAAACTTTCTAAATGTTGAGCTTTTTAAGAACTGAGGGATTAAAGTCAGGTACAGCTGTTAATAATGAAGAAGCAAAAAAAAAGAAAAAGCAGCAATGCTTACACACTACACTCATGGTTAGTGCCACAGGTAATGGCCCAGAGAACAAGTCAGATTCAAACCCAGCATTTGGACAAGAAGTTTGTGTCAAAACAATGAAATTAGTTCACATTTCACATGGTTTATTTCATACAGCTGGAAATGGTATAACCACTATTTTTTATAAAGAAGCGCTTTAAAGTTACCTGCTGTGAATGGAAGGATGTTGTTATTTTTTTAAATGATGGAGCATTTCCTTGCAGAAGGGTCCCTGCTTTTCTGATGGTACTAGTGATATGATAATGCTGTGCAGCACTGTCTTGAGAAAGCCCAGGGCTGGTTCAAACCAGGCTGTTTGTGTCTGGCACAGTACAGCACCATCAGCACACTGGTGAATCCCAGAAATAATCCAGTTACAGGAGCAAAGCCCACCAGACCAACCTAATTGGCTTCTCTTCCACCACCTATCTCCAGATCCAGCTTGGGATTCTCCACACAGCACTCTAAGGATTGTGTAAACATTGCCTAGAAGCTTAATCTGCCAGATATTTTAACGTAAGTAGCTTTTATTCTGGACTAGCTCTGTTTAGAATTATCCCCCTGTTTAAATAAATATTTGCACTTGGGGTGTACAAGGTAGAATTAAACACCACAATTAAATTGCTGCTTTGGTTGGTGGTTAAGTGGGAACTCGTGGCAGCACAGTAATTCTGCACTGAAAGTAGAAAAAGAGACAAAATAAGAAAAACAGGTGGAGCCAGAGGCAAGAAAAATTAATCTCATTTTAGCAAATGTTTACAGCATCTTAACTATATTGTTATTCATCAAATTATAGTTAAAACTTAAATAGAAGTGATCTGCACCTCAATTTCAAACCTACTTTGATTTTTAATGCAACAATTTTAGCTGAAATATTTCTCCAAGAAACACACAGCATCATTAACATTAGGAAAATGTTAGTAACATTTTCTTAAGAATGTGTAAACACTCACGAACTGCTGAGTTCTTTCTGCATCAGAGTCGGCACTTGGGAGTTCAAGGGCCTTTTGCTGAAATTCCAGGACTAATATTAATGGTGAGCTGAGCAGGGCTTCTCCTACGGAAATAGGAAACTTGGCTGAAGAGCAAAGCCAGGATAAACATGTGGATTCAGCCATCATTTAGCTTAAGCAAAGCCACACAGAAATAGCTGCAAACTTCACTGAGCAGATGTGACTCCCCTTCTGTAAACTTGGGATTCCACTTCCAGATTCCTAACTTTGCCTTTTGGTTCTCATTGTTACAGCCATTCTCGTGTTTGCTGTGCAATTTTAGCGATGAATTTACTTTCCCAAAGCCCACAGACTGAAACAAAAATGTCTTCTAGCCTTGCCTGTTGAAAGTGTCACCATGTGTAGGAATAGGGGGAAGATTCCTGGGGCCGGAAGGAGACTGAGTAAGGGAGCACTCCTGTTCACGAGGAGGAATGGGGCTCTCCACAGAATGAAGACTGATCACTCGCTGCTGAAGTTGGTGTTTTTTTCCAAATAGGTGAGATCTTTATGTACATTGAATTGTGAGGAAAATTCAGACTAATGGTCAGCTGGGATTTGAGTCACCCAGCTGGGATAGCTCCACGCATTCCTCAAGCCTCTCTGTGGGAAAGGAGTGAGTTTAGTACTCTCCCTTGGCTTGTGTTTTCAGTGTTTAATGGAGGGAGGTGCCGCCTCTGGCTGCAATTCCACAAGAAGTGAGGCCCTCACCCTCTCACACTTGAGAAATATCTGCTCTCCAATCACTTGCACGTACCTGTGTTATTCCATATGCAGCAAGTCTTGGTGTAAAGATGAGCCCAAATTAAAACAGACACAAACTCAGCAAGACTGGCACTCTCATGTCTGGGTGTTGTCCTACCCCCAGCCTCACTGCGTGGTGTAACAGTGGTAACTCAGTGTCTCACCTCATCTGCCTTCTGAATTAAGGAGGATTCCAATAGGTTTCTACTTAGTCTTCATCATGAGAAACCTGGAGTGGGACTGACTTAATCTGCAAAATCTCATTATCTGCCTTTTCGTTTGGGGTGATTTGTCAGTGCTGTGGCAGAATTACATCCCTTAAATGAGTTTAATGCTGAGAACAGGAATTAGGCCATCAAATCTGAAACCCTGCTAAGGTAGCATGGGTGTTACTGCTGTTTGGAGCTCATGGAATCTCAGTGATGTGGCGTTTACCTAGAGTTTGGGAAAGGAAGGTCTTTGCTTCTTAATCTGTAGATCATGCTGAAGTAACCTGGTTTGGATCCTCACTTATGCAGCAGGTTGGTAGTCAAAGGCTGCTGTGCAGAGGAGTAACTGAAATTCTTAGATCTGAGACTCTCCAGGTAAAGGCTGATCCCTGCCATGGGTGCTTCTGAGAGCAGGCAGGAAAGAAAAATGCTGAGCTGAGACAAAACAAGCTAGGAAAACTCTTGGGACTGGGATTCCTCAGATTTTTGTTTGAAAACCAGTCAGGACCCTAGAGCTAACGTCAAAGACCTATTTGCTACTCTCATTGGCATGATAAGACTGAAACCACCAACCATGCAAAAGCTCTATTGCTCATAAAATCCCGTGATTTTGGGTGTGGGGCGTGAGCGAACTGTTCTGACTGCAGTAGCTTTGCTTCTTGGCAGTGACTGGGGAGATGGATGAACTTCAGTGCTTTAACATCAGTGTCTACAACACCATTTGCCTCACAATGGCTACTGAGAGCTGTTCCTCAGCCTCACAGGGAGCTGGAGCAGGCTCCTTAGGCATCCTTGCATTCAAGGATGAGTGTTGGTGCGGATGCTTTTGTAAACCCACGAAAGGAAAGGAAAATAGGAGGGAGCTCTTTCCACTGCTAATTATATTCTGCCTTACATCACATATGCAAGGATACTGAGTTCAGCCATTGTGCATTTTAAACAACGAGCCTGGTGTTGGGATCTCTGTGTTTAGTGTTTCAGCTTTGCATCCTGGGTGACCTTTGGACTTCACTTCATACCGTTGTCTCCGTTTCCCACCTGTGAAAACACAGCCCAAAGCACTCCACACTTCAAAGGCCGTTCCTTGAGAAGAATCACTTCAGTGTTACAGTCAGAACAATCATAAAGTTCTCAAAGCTCAGGGCAGGCTTCTCCTTCCTGGGAAGGCTGCACAGATGGAGAGTTAATAATTGCCAAATGTAATTATTGTCAAGCTGAGGCTGCATTTCTGAGCAAAGGGCAGACAGTTAACGCCGTAAGGAAATCGGCTCACAGCTTATACTGCAGCTCAGGTATGGGATGGAAAGTTCTTGCCAATTTGTTTATGAATTGGTGTACCATTGGGATAAAACAATAACCAGGAGTATCAGAGAACACTGGAGTGGCTGGACTTCAGTGCCTGGAGAAGTCAGTTGTCTCCTGGTGCTGGCTTTCCTTGCCTGACAAGGAGTGCTGCTGCAGCCTCACAGTGATGATTTTGTTGGTAGTTCTTCCTGAAAAGCGAAATAAGCACGATGAACCAAACTTGAGTCTGAGAAGCTGAACTTGCAAGCAGCGACACGCTTTTTCAGCTTGATTAATTAAAATTTAATCAATAGCTGGGACACAGCTGCTGACTAGAAAACCAGCATATGGAGCTGATCTGTGATCGTCTGAAGAAAATAAGAACTTGTGCACACATTGGCCCTGCACTGCTGTTACATCAATAGCTGTTTATATTTAAATCTCATCAGATTGACAGTGAGTCTGAGTTCTTACTGTGACTTGACTTTTGAAGGTTTTTGGAGAAAACGGCATGTGGAGATGAGCTTTGTGCTATGTATAGGACTTCCTGTCTCACAATAGCCCACCCAGCTGTCTTCTCTATAGCTGAGTATTCATCCCCAAGCAATGATGCACAGAAGATGTAATTCTGCAATGCAGCAGAGTGCCAATGGCAGCTGTAGATTTGCTATCCCCCCACGTTACTACAGAACACAGAGGCTTTAGTGTCCCACTAGAAAAAATTGTGTGGCCAAAGTGCCTTCTTGCAGGTGTACCTGAGGCATTGCTGGGCTTGTACTTGTAATTGTTCCCTTGGGTGATTTTAGCATGTTCCCTGTGGTGTAAAGTGTAAATTGATGTTATTCCCTCAGGCTGAGAGAGGTTTGAAATCTCTAGGAGGAGGTTGTATGTAGAAATACCTGATTCCACACACTTCTCTCAGTGGGGTGGAGCTAACCTCTATTTTGCTCCTGGCCTTGATGATCACAGAACCGATGATGGTGGAAGGGACCTCTGGAGACCACCCTGTCCAAGCCCCCTGCTCAAGCAGGTTCACCTGGAGCAGGCTGCACAGGATCACGTCCAGGTGAGTGTTGAATCTCTCTGGAGAAAGAGATTCTACACCCTCTCTGGGCAGCCTTTTCCAGTGCTCTTTCACCCTCACAGTAAAGAATTTTTCCTCGCGTTCAAATGGAACTTTCTGTGTTCCAGTTTGTGCCCATTGCCCTTTGTCTTGTCACTGGGCGTCACTGAAAAGAGCCTGTTCCCCTCTTCTTGACACACACCCTTAAAATATTTGGACATATTGGAAATATCCCATCTCAGTTGTCTCTGCTCCATTCTTCCTCATTAGCTATTACTGTCCAGACAGCTACTGTGAGCTACTCTCAGATTAAGGGAGTCTTTAAAATAATCCCAGCTTTTATTAAACAAGATTTCTGAAGTCAGGACTTCCAGTTCCTTGTTTACAGCCAGTCACTGAGCTGAGCAGTGCTGCCCTTGAAAGAGTCCTCAAGAACATTCCCACCAGGCAGAGCTCAGATTAGGCTAGATGGTGGTCCTGATTACCAGAAAGTTGGTGGGAACAGAAGATTCACCATGGTGTGTGTAGCAGAGGCTGGGAACGTGCAAGGAACCGGAATGTCTCAGAGGGAGACCCTCCGTGGGTGCTGCACCTGCTCCCCAGCTCGCAGAGCCACAGAGAATCACAGCAGTGGCACTGTCTTCCTCAGCACCTGGCCTGGCATTGTCACCACGAGGAATCTAGTTTAACTGACAGGCAGCGATGGCCACAGAGACAGGTAAATCCCCAGTGAGGGCACCGCAGGGAAATGTTATTCCAGAGTTTGTCCTAGCTCTGGTTCAGAAACATCCCCTGCAGACCTGCCTGCTCTGCCGGGTAATGCTTCTCTTTAACTACCATTCTGTGCTAGTTTGACATTTCCCCCTCCTGCCAGCTACAGAGCTGGTCTAGAGAGCTGGAGGGGCTTTTTTTGGTTTTTTTTTGTGAAGTGGGAGCATTCAAGCAGAGAGGCAGATCTGCTGCAGGGCACCAACAAATAAATGATACCAGCCCTCACCAAACAGAGTGCAGATGGAAATTTCAGCTGTCAGAGAGATGCTCTTGTTCCTCCTGCACCAGCACAGTATTTACCTCACCAAGACAGAGGCACTGTCCGGTGTCCTGCAGCTGTAGGTTCTTGCCTTCAGAAGCTGCTTATGTAGGTTTCAAATGTAAGACAAATACCTACAACAGGTTACAACAAGGGATGGAGGGGAAAGACAAGCATAATATGACTGGAGGTTGCCATTTTGTCTCTTGGCATCTCTGCTTGCTGAGATTTGTTTCTGGGTTTTTGTTCAAAATTAGATTATCTTTGTGCGCTCCTTAACCTGCCGTGCTGGAGGAGCTGCTGCCCCCGGCCAGGCATTGTGAGGAACATCAGGACGTGTAAACCAACTTTCCCCACAGTGCTGGAGTCCCTAGAAAGGGCGTGTGTCCATCTGAGGTGCGTGTGAGCACAGCCCCTCCCAGTCTGGAAGTGTGCTGTGCTTGTCCCCGCTGCTGGCTTCCTCCCAGGCTCCCTCCTGCCGTTCTCATCCTCCCCACAGCAACAGCCTGTGGAGTCTCGTTCAGCCATTTCACAGTAACACTGTATTGATGCTGGAAGTTCAGATCATTACTTACAGAGATTGCTTCCCCCTGTGACACTCCAAAAGCTGCTGGCAGACCTGCACAGCACTTGTGCCGGCTGCCTTCCCAAGGAAAGCAAATTCCAGGTTGAATCAGTCTTGAGACCTGGGGCAGAGAAGGTGATGTGAGCTCTGAGCAGAGCAAGAATTCACTTCTGACGGCCCCATTTTGTGAATGCCATGGCTACCTTTGGGTTGGATGAGACAAATGTTTTGAAACTGCCTGAAACTCGCTTTGGTTGAAGTCACTGGGGGCCCATGTCAGTCTCCCAGCTCTCCTTTGATGTGTGTCTCCCAGCTTGTTAATGCAGGAGCAATCAGCTGCATAATTTCCATGGGAAGTAGGAGGGCAGCTTGCCTTAATGTCTCCCTATGTGCAAAATATGACATGTTGAATTTAAAAATACCCCCCACGCTTAGTGAAGCTTTGGTAGCTCACTGAGGGCCCACACTGATTGCTGCAGCCCATGGGGATTCTGTGGGCTGAGTGACAATAGGGGACAGGAAAGGCCTGTGGCTTTTAAGCCCTTTTTCCATGATACTTTATGATAAGGAATGCAACATAGTTTGTCCTGTGTTAGTGGAACATTCCCATGATCTCCTGTGTTTGCAGGAGAGAGGGAGCTCAGTTTGTCCCCTGCAGGGACATGCCTGTGTATCATGTTTATTTATTGATTATATCTATCTAACCTGGCAGACCATTACAGGGGTGCTGTCCACAGAAGAACCCATGCAAAGCTCATCACCATATATTTCTTCATAAACCTTAGCTGATTTAGGCAGATCATTTACAGCTGGTGAACCAAAGTGCTTGCTGCTGGTCGGTATCCCTCAAAATGTAATCCTGAAGAGAGGTGGCACTTCTACTCCCTGCTTTTATTCACAGTTCAGCCAGGAACACAAGATTTGGGTGGGTAGTCCCCAGCTAGTTTCTCAGCTTTGAACTTACTGCTATTTCTGTTTCAGATTATTCAGCTTGTTCAGCTCCAATATCCTTTCTGCACATGTAGAAAAATCTCTTTTATCAAAAGCTGGTTCACTTCAGCCAATTCTTGTTCCAGATGTTCAGATGGTAATTCCATCAGCTGAGTCGATTTTATGTTCTTTAAAACTTTAGCAGCAAATGTTCACGATTTTCACCTTGAATTTTATTTCATTTAAAAAAATATATATTAAACTTATGTTTTAATAATCAGGGTAAGAATTTCACACTTTATTTTAAATAGGCTTACATCTTAAGTAGGCTCTTGAATTATTAATGAATCCAGCTTATGTGTTTACTTATGTATATATAAAAGTATAGACATATGCTTTAAAAGAAGACAAGATTTTTAAAAATCATGCAGTCTAAAGCCCTGACTCCCAAACATTAAAGGGGACTTCTGTGTTTGAAAAACACTTGCCAGAAGATAATGGTTACTTCTGTTTTATCTTAAATGTGAAAACATCACTCCTCGGATGCCTGAGATGGACTGAAATATCTTTTAATGTCCCCTGCACGTGTTTTGTGTATAAATTAAAGGCCTCATATCTGAATTTCCTGCCTTTTATTTTTTTTTAGTTTTCAGGTGGTTTGGGTACAAATATAGCAGTGCTGTGTGTAAGTACACAAGAAGTAATCTGAGTAAGGGGAAGGGGAGACAAAATTATTTGGAAATGCTGAAATAGTTCTTTCCAGAACCCAGGATTAGAAAAAATATCCACAGCAATGACTTTGATCACTTACATTTGAAACTTCTTTAAAGGAACTTTTAAGAGAAAACAATTCTTTTAGGAACCAAAGACGCTTTTCTAGAAGATGGACACAGCTGTTCTCCGAAACTGAAGCAGAGCTTCTGCTCCCCGAGGCCTTGGTGAAACCTGCTTGGTGCACTCTTACCTGAGTTATTGGAGAGCTGTCTCTTTAAAGATGTTCTCAGAAGGTTTTGGCACAAAGACAAAACACAACAGGACCTCTGATGCAGGATCCCTCGCGCCTGTGCATTAGCAAATGGGGCATTAATGAGCTGATAGGGCTTGTAAAACATTCTGCAGGAGGCATTTAGCCAAGCAGACGTGACCGCCGCAGGTATTGCCGTGAAGCCGAGCTGCCAAAGGAGGTGTGGCTCCCACCCTCAGCAAGGTCAGCCTCGGGATGTCATTAATCTCATCTGAGATGCACATTTGATTATCTGCCCTTACGCTGTGCTCACCTGCTCTCTGTGCCTTGCTTTTTCTGCTGCATGTGCTTGACCTTTTATCACTCACAGCCCTGCTCCCTCCTGCAACGTGTGTGGCATCCCGGCTGCTCATCTTGTCCCGGTGCAGGAGCTGCAGTGGCAGCAGGGACAGATAAAATGGATGCAGGAGGCACAGCTGAACAACACAGAGCGACCCTGACGCCTGGCAGAACTCCTGTGCTCTTGGTCACAGCCTTCACCTCCTCCCTTGGTCTCCACCACCTTTGCCAGGCTAATCCCTGGATGAACTCGTGCATTCCCATGAAACAGCTTGACGTTTACATTGTGATTTTCATATTATTTTGCGTAGCTGCTGTTCTTGGAGTATTTGCTTTCATGAAAGTCCTAAATATCCATCTCTTCATCCCAAATGCATTGCTCTGTTTCTCTTAAAATGTTAAAATCAATGCTTTGTCAGGGGTGGAAGTTAAAATGTTTGACCAGCTTTAACAGGGACATTGTTAAATAAGTGCAATCCAAAAAAGCAGAAGAAATTCTTCCCTATGAGGGTGCTGAGGCCCTGGCACAGGTTCTCCAGAGAAGCTATGGCTGCCCCATCCCTGGCAGTGTCCAAGGCCAGGCTGGATGGGGCTCTGAGCAACCTGGGATAGTGAAAGGTGTCCCTGCCCATGGCAGGGGGTGGGAACTGGATGGGCTTTCAGGTCTCTTCCAACCCAAACCCTTCTGTGATTGTGTGACATCCAGATTTTAATTGTATAATGACTTCAGTGAGATACCCAGGCACTTTTACAATGGCAAGAGGCAACTATTCCTCCAGTTCACCAGCAGACAACTGAAATTCAGTGCATCCTGCACACCTTCTGGCAGGAATGTGAAGGGTGATTTTAGTTTTTACGCCCTTATTTGTCTCATGGATGGTCCTCAAATCGTTTGTTTTAGGTATATAATGTAAATTTTTAATTTTATAGGTTTAGTGAAGTTCTATTTATAAACTATTCCTGTCAGACATACTCAGACATGACTTACTCCCCACTTAAACAAAATCCCATTGTTTCTTCTTCTACTTATCCTTAACACAAAAAGACAGGGCTCACAAGTGAAGTGGAGAATAAAGATCATTTTGATGTCTTTTCTAACCTAAAAAATAGGTGTCTTCCACGAATGAAAGCTTTATTCTCTACATTCCTAAGGCATAAAATCTGTGGAGAGGGAGAGAGAGAGGGAGATCAAAACCAATAGTACCTAAATTGATGATCAACATCTCTTTGTGCTCCCTTGGAGCTGTATTTTGCATGTTTCTTCCTTCTTTCAGGGCAAAATCATCCCTGATTTCTGGCTGTCTGTCACTTTGCTTGGAGCATGGCAAGTACCGTGCTGACTGATACAGTGAGACAGCTCAGTGACTACTCCAGTCAGCCCCTAAGACTTTCCTTATCACTTCTTGTCTCTCCGGAGCAGAAGATTCCAGTAATCTCAAGTGATTAACTCGATTGGGCCCTGCCACCTGATTGACTCAGCCGGGGAGCCTGGTCTGGCTTCCCACCTCGGTGAGTCACCAGCAAAAGGCATTTCCAGAGAGGTCAGTCCAGGAACAAGCGATGTGGACGCATCTCTTGGAGATGGGAAGCAAACGCAGTTCCTGCTCCCGTCTGGGCAGGATGCTGTCGTCTTCCTCCGCGGCCTCCCAGCCCGAATATTTCAGGAATGTCTGAAGCGCGTTGTTTTCCGCTCCCGAAGGCCACTTGAAGCCCGAGCCCAGGGCCCGGCTGGCCGAGCCGGCTCTGACACTGCCTCATTGTGCGAGCTGCACGGAGCGGCTGCGGTTGTGCCGGGCAGCGACATCCGCGCTCAGCACCGCGGCACGGCTGCTCCTGCAGGGGATGCGCGGGGGGAACGAACCCTTCGGCTGCTCTGCAGCATCACAGCCCCGCCGTGGTACTTGCACTGTTCGAGATTCTCTCCAGAAAGGTGCTTTATGGCTCTCCCAGTGCAGGAGGGTTGTGGGGAGTGCCTGTCAGCCTGGTTCTGTCAGGACTGTGAAAAGACTGCCTTGAGCAGCGCTTCGGGTGGTTCTTCATTACCAGCTAGAAGGTGATGCCAAGAACAAACCAGGAGATGTGCTTGGGTATCTGAGAAACTTGAGGAAAATTTGAGGAAAATATTCACACAATTCCCCAGGCAATGGGGATGTGAAAGTCATTTGAAAAGGAATGAAAGCAAGATGTGCTGAGAATTAGTGGGAAGTAGAAAGCGGGAGTTATCCTGGTGGCTGGGGAGCAAAGCTTAGGAGTAGGATGTCATCAGCAGCCAGGCATGGATGAAGGGTGGCAGCGAGGTCAGCCGTGATAAACGGTGTGAGTTGTGCAAGGGATGAGTTTGGCTGTGGCCAGAAGGAAAGCCTCCTCCAGATTAGGCAGATGCTACAAACGGAGTTTCTGGTAGGGTTGTTATGTCCTGCTGCATCCAGCACGCCTGCTTTGCTCTGATAACACTTTGCAGTGCTTCACAAACTCGGGTATGTGCCTTGCTGTGCCAGCCACGTGTGTGCATTTCAGTGGAGAGGTGCTTATCTGGGACATTCCAGTGCAGGGGCTACCAGGAAAAGTTATTGCTGGCACCTCTATGCCAGTTCCTGACTCCTCTAGTGAACATTTTGTCCCATGTTTGAGGCTAAACACTTTGAGTACCCAAAGAGCTTCTCTTCAGCTCCATGGAGCTCTAACTATACCAGAAAGCCTCTCCTGAGTGTAAGCAACCATTATCTGCTGATACTGAAATCAAGAGAATGCTGTAACAAGTACATGTACGTGAACCTAACGAGGATTTCAGCCCAGTTAAGGTGCACTTATACCTAAATCAGTGAGCAGGAGACCTCCAGGGACAGAAAAACAAAAAAGGTTGGTAGGCCTGCAGAAATTTAAGAATGTAAAACTTTCTCGAAGTGTAACATCTCCCTTCCTGCTTTTGATGACAGCAATGATTCAGAGTAATGGGAAGACAGTGGTCTGGAACACCCAATCTTTTCAAGCAGCTGTGCTATTGCCATGGTATGGATTCCTCCAGCTGAGCCTGATGTGATTCCTGCTCACGTCAGGAGGTTTTCTCTTGCTCACATTTTACATAAAATAGCCATCATCTTCTGATTTATAATGATGCTCTTTGTGATTTCCAGATCCATGCTGACACATCTCTGAGGTTCACCTCAGTGTTCATACTGGCGAGGTTTCTGCAGATAATTACTTTTTCCCCCCTTCAAGTGTATGTGAGATTTTATGGAAAGCTTCCTTGTCCACTAGGAAAAGGAACTAGAGTTTGCTTTTTCTTGACTTTCAGGGGCCAATTACACAAGGTTCCAGATGAAATACACAAGACTGATCATCTGAAACTGGGCACCTGAAACAATCCCAAGCGCAGGGCCAGATTGGTCATTTCTTAAACGGCCTTCTGCTTTTTGGGGGGTTTAAACCAGAAACTTCAGGACAGAGAAACTTTAGGCCAGAAACTTTGCAGCAGAGCCAAGACAGGGCAGCATCTCTTCCATCAGTTCGGCAGCAGGTTCAGTGTGCAGGGCTTTTCTTCATGTTTTGAAATACTGTGGAAAGAGCCAGGGATGGGACAGCCAAGGTCAGAAGTCTGACTGCTTGTGGGGGTACAGTTTGGGAGCATTTTGTACTTCAGCTGCTGTGTATTATGAATCCTTTGGGCACCGAATCTCTCCTCTCCTTTTTAGGAAGGGATTGAAGGGGAATTTAAACATGAGGAGAAAGGTTCAGTTATGGATTTGACAGCTAGAAATTGTTTGTGCAGTGCTTTGTCCCATGACTGAACATGGTGTCATACTGGAGCTCGAGGCTAAAACAATTTGCTCTGTTGAGTATTTAATGATCAGGATACTTCAGGTAGAAAGCCAGGACAGCTTTGACAGCCCAGCTACAATAGTTGGTCAGAAGAGCAAACATTTCAAAGATAATGGCTTCTAACAGTAAAACTCTGCTGCTGCTGCTGAGAGGGCGAATTCCAGCTCCCTCAAGTGAAAGAAGCTCCCAGGACAAAAGCGCCGTTTTCTCTGCTTGTACCTCCGTCTGCACAAGGTGCTTTTGCTGGCACAGCTCTGCCTTCAGAGGATCTTATCTCATCACAGCCCTGACTGACACAACTGTGCTGGGAGAGTCGGTGGTGGAGCCCTGACCTGAAAACACCCTGGCTCAGCTGCGGGGTTAATATCCAGCTGGGAATAAAAAGAGGGACTCACCGAATCCACTTTCTGAGCTGTCCTGAAGTGAAAGCCATGCACAGCCTGGGTGGGAAACCACTGTTCTTTGGGAAGGAGATCCCTCAGCTCTTTCAGCTGTTGTATTTTGGGGAATGGGTTTGGTCTAAGGGAAAACCTTTGGGGCCCAACAAAGTGCTGAATTTAATTACAAAAAGTTTTTAAAAATTGGCTGTGATGTCCATGGCTTGTTATTGTTTCAGAGCCCTCCCCATGAGCTAGCACTAGAATCATAGCATAAGTTGGGTTGGAAAGGACCTCAAGGATTCCCCAGTTCCCACCCCCTGCCATGGGCAGGGACACCTTCCACTATCCCAGTTTACTCCAAGCCCCATCCAATCTGGTCTTGCACACTGCCAGGGATGGGGCAGCCACAGCTTCTCTGGGCAGCCTGTGCCAGGGCCTCCCCACCCTCACAGGGAACAATTTTTTCTTAATATCAATTGCTTTGTGCCGGGGATCTTGGAGCTTGTCTGCTCACCCCACTGATCCAGCTGAAAATTAACTGCACCAGCACACTACTTCTGGCTGTACCATGCCGTGAGTGTGTGGGAGATGGGAAGTACTGCCCAAAGAAAACCCTGTAAGAAAGTGCACACTGCTCCTTCAGAATGCCTGTAACAGCTCTTGAAATACTGGGCTTAATGCCATTTATTGATTTGTAACCACGGAGACGGTGCATGTTCCCAGTGCAAAGTGAGGGAAAAGCTCTTTTCCTTCATCTCCTCAGGGAGTGAACAATGCTGGAAAATGCTCTTACTCCTTGTAACCTCCCCAAGCCTTCACAGGAGGGATGAGCAAGTTGTTTGTCTTCTCAGAGGCTGCTGCATTTTCAGAAAGGTGGAGAAAATGAACCATTCCTCGCAAACCAGCCTGGAGCAAAAAGGGCTAAGCTATTCTGGGAGATGAGAGATAAGCACACCAGAAAGCGTTATCAGAGATTTGTCTTAACTTGCAAAGGTATTTTCTTTGATGAAAGAATTCAAACAGTTGTTTGAAATGTTCTGTTTTCAGAGAGATCTCTCTCATGCCATCCTGACAAATGAAGCCCTTCAGCATAAGGTTTTTTAATAACGATCTTCACTTTCTGAATTAAAAATTCAAAGTGCAAAAAAAAGCAATCAAAACTCGATTCAAAAAACAAGGGCTGAAGAATAGTGGATCCATATTTGTTCTGAGTGCTTGTTACTGGCCAAGTCCAAGTCCAGCCATTTCAGGAAGGTTGGAGCGCTGGAGTGGGATCCCCATGATTCAGCCTGGTGTGACCTGGAGTGTGATCAGCACTTACCCATCAGCTGACAGCAAACTGGTAACATTTGCTGGAGAACTGATGAAGATTTGAGAAAAATGGACAAAAAGACCAATTGCAGAGCATCAGAACCATAGGTAGGCACCAAAGTTTTGAAACTGAGGCACTAGAAATAAAAGACACCAAAGAAACCCAGGGATTTTTAAACTGCCTTTCTTTTCTCAGCGTCTAAAGCTCAGTCCTGCTGTTTAACCTGAAACACACTGGAGCCATGTGGCCAACGTGACAGGCTGGTAACTTGCCAGGAAAAACTGTTTTGGATTGACTGTCCTCTTTGCAAACTGTGTTTAAAAAGCAAATTATAGCTTCCCATTTTTGTTGGGAATTCAAAATGTTTGCTTTCAACATGTCACCAATACTTCCCAATTTGAATGGAAACTTCCACTTTTTTGCATGTTATGGTCAGAAACAGAGTACAACCAAATTATCTTTTCCATGTATGAAACATAAAAAGTGTTATCTAGCTTAGCCCTTGGAGAAGGGATGGAAGAGCTTTCAGTCAGCTCCAAACCAAACTAAGAGTCAGTTGGCTGAACCTGGCCGAAGGTTAGTTGGTCTGTTATTTGTGAGGCTCCACTCCTGAAGGAGCAGCATCTCAGGCCTCTGAAGACCTTTCTGCCACGGAGCTGGTAAAGCTAAGGGTATTTTTTGGCGTGGCTGTGAGGCTGTTGGTGGAGTGCACCGAGTCCCTCACACTGTATAAATCAGAGTAATGCTCGTGCGAATCTAGCAAGGATCACTGCATTAAAACTGCACCATGTTTATCCTCAGCACGGAGGCGAACCCCTGGCATGGGTGCACTGCAGATTTAACCAGGGTGCCACTCCCTGCTGCGGTGCTCGGCGGTCGGGGTGATGTCTCCTGCCAGCTGCAGCCCCGGGCTCGCTGCTCGGGGGCCGCGGCCAGACCCCTTCCCTTCCCTTGCCGAGCAGCGATTCGGGGGCATCTCGGGCTGCTTCAGCCCAGTGCAGACCTGCGACAGTCGTCAGGGTCCTGCGGTGGGCAGGGCAGGCCGTGTCCCGGGGAGAGCACGCTGGGCTGGGCCCAGGGAGGTGGCGGGGCCGCCGTCCCGGGCGGTGTTTTAAGCCTGGACGTGTCACTCGCTACCAGGCTGGGGTTGGCGCGGGGGTGTTCGCTCACAGGCTGCGCTCGGTGATCTCTGAGGTCCCTTCCAGCCTCCGCGGTGCTGGGGGTCCCCATGAGGGGCACAGGGAACGCGGGAACTCGCAGACCCCACGCGGGCTCCCCCTGTTCTGCCCGCGGGCGGTGCCTCGGCCGGGCGGGGCAGAGCGGCGGCTCNCCTGTTCCCGTGCCGTGTCCCAGCCCGCCACCCTCTGTCCCCGCTGCGTGTCCCTGTTCCCGTGCCCCGCCACATCCCGCCGGCCTCTGTCCCCGCTGCGTGTCCCTGTTCCCGTGCCGTGTCCCAGCCCGCCACCCTCTGTCCCCGCTGCGTGTCCCTGTTCCCGTGCCGTGTCCCAGCCCGCCACCCTCTGTCCCCCCTGCGTGCCCTGTTCCCGTGCCGCCTCTCGGTGCTTTCGCCACTCCCGATCGTCTGTGCCTTGCTTCTGTGCTGGACCTGATACAACTTTTTGGGAAGTTTTGGGGAGAGGTTGGCGGTCTCCAGTTTAATCTTTTCAGGCTCTAGTAGGACGCTTCAGGCGCTGGTGCTATGAAACTGCACTTATGAGTTTTATCTAGAGCTGACAAATGTGGTTTGATTTAAGACCTGGGGTTCTTACATCCTGTAATTAGTTTTTCGAGGTCTGTTTCTGTTCGAGCCGTGACTTCTAAAAGCTGAAATAGCTGTGCTTGCTCGCACCGTGGCTGGGGTGCAGCTGGAGCTGTAAAAAGGTGCTTTACACCTCCGTGGCTGTTTCTGGAGGGCAGGGAAGCTTTGATATTAAACGCTTGGCTGTGGTGTAACACGTGTGTGCTCCCTCGTGTGAGTGAGAAACACAGAGGAAGAGTTTCGGGTTGGGGCTTGGCTGTGCCCGAGCCTTCAGAGACTCTGCCGGCTCTCCTTGCTGTGGCCCGAGCACAGCCGCTGCCAGCAGCACCGTGTGTAGGCTCTGTGTGATTGCACTGGCAGCATATTGAGCAATGTACAAGTGTCGCTGCATTCCAAAACGTAAACAGCAAAAATGGGTCGCGGAGTGGGAATATTCTCCATGCTTACACCGTGGAGCTTTGGGGAGGAAGATGTCCCAGTGTGTCAGCTCAGGATTTATTGCCTCTATTAAAGGTAGCAGCTGTATCCTGAGGATTTACATTTGTGAAGGATGTAAGTAGAGGTTTCAGTAAAACCAGTGCTGTCAGTGAGGCAGCATGGCAGGTTGGTTTGAGAGGCATTCTAGAAAGTAGGAGAGCAGAATCTTCTTAAACTCGCTGTTTCAAGTGCAGCAAAGATTTTGGCCTCTAAAATTCTTCACATCAGTAAGAAACAAAGAGCCAGAGCACTCCCTACGTTAGTTTAGTACCCATCCCAGTGGAGTTTTGGATTTAGCGCAGCTTCATGAAAACCTGTGTCAGAGAGATCATCTCCTGGCAGTGACAGTGGCTGTCAGTGGCTGCCGCGGTGCTCACACATTGAGATCCATGTTCCCATGCTGGGAATGTAGAGTTGGTGTTTCTCTCCTCCCCAAAGGCAGTGGGAGCCCCACCTGTTTGCCTGGCTATGAGGGGGCCCTGAGCAGTGGGTTCCCGCTTCAGCAGCCCATCTCCTGCTTTGAGCCCTGGGATTTCATCCATTTGCTGCATCTGAGTGTAAGAGTTGTGCTGAGGAACGTTTAAGTCGGTTTGTCCTGTGCGCATGTGTCTGCAGCAGATCCAGGCTCTGGAAGAAACTCGGTGAGTAAAGTTTCTACTTGTCCCTGAAACGTAGGGTGGAGTGCCTTGAAACCAGGGATGTCACATGGGGCAGGGAACTGTGGTGAAAATCATCTTTTTTCCTACTTAGATGTGAGTCCTGTTTCCTTTCTGGGCTCTGCTGCGAGTGCAGTGTGACACACATTGCAGGAAGGAGAGGGGTGCCAGTGAAAATGTCTGTGGAGGTGTGTGGGGAGGCTTTGCCTGTGACCCGTGGCAACACGAGGATAATTGTGAACATTCCTGAAATGACAGCCATTCCCAGGAGACTGAGGTTGCCAGGTGGTGCTGCCGGCCTGTCTGGTCCCATTGCTCCCTGGTGATGAGCAGGACAAAGTCTGGTCACTGCTCACTGGCCAGGTCAGGGTGGCCTGAGGACAGGCAGCGCTGTGTGTGATGAGGTTCTGGGTGCAGTGTCCTTGAGGAGGTCTTGTCTCTTTAATCCATCCAAGTGGGGATTCTCTGATGTTTCTTTCACCACTTAAAGGAACACTTTCAGTGACCTGGAAATCCTTCCCCTGAAGAGCTTTGAAACAAACGAAGGTTTAGTCACTTTCTTGTCAGTGGTGCGATTGCATCAAACCGGGCCTTTGGCTTACTGAGCACAGGGGAGTGTTGCTGTAAACTCCTTCGAGGAACTGCCTGATTTTCTGTGTTGTGCTTTGCATTATGTGTTTTTCGGTGAAGGTGGAGGGAACACAGAGAGGGTGCCAGATCACAGATCTGGTACGCATGTTCCAAAAACACATCCCTGACTCCTGAGGTGGTTCAGAAGGAGTGAAAAAACTCCAAAATGCCTCTGACTGGGGAGTCTGTTGTTCTGCAGTAGTTGTCAACAGATAAAATAGGAGCCCAACTGTTAGGCAGGATTTAGGGGGGTGATAAAGCATCCTGTGGTGTTAGGGGTGGTCAGTAAAGCCCCTGTCCCACTGCTGAATTTGCATGCCCTTCCTTAAGGAGGTGCTGGTAACTTTTGCCTCAGCTGCTATTTGGTGATGTGCAAGTTCGGTTGGTATATCTGAGACAGCTTCTTCTTGTACTTACCTTGGTTATTGTCAGGGCTTCAAAGCAAAACTGAAGTTATGTGGCTGCTTTAAAGTGTACAATTATGATCTGACCTATTTCTGCCTGGCCAAACCACATCTGTAAACTTACAAAAGCAAGGAACAGGTTTATTGGAAGGTTCAGGCAGGTTTTGTTGTGTTCACTCCTCTTGTGTGGAGCGTGTGCATATGGCTGTGCGTTAAGGATACATAAAAACACTTAATACCTTCATAACTAAAACCACTTAATACCTTCCTGTACTTAGGCTGAATAGTGAACCCCTTCCCCCATTAGTAATTGTGAGATCCCATTAGTCATCCCATTAGTGACTTTGCTTTTGAATCCGGCCCAGCAGAGGTGAACTACGTTGCCTTGCCTCATGCTTACTGCTTCTGTTTGTGCCCACATGTTTATGTAGCATTTACTATAAATTCCCCCTCTGTCTGAGTGAAGACAGGGTGGTCATTTAATGGCAGCTTCAGAAATCACAGGTAGCTCCTCGGAGATGCCTGGTTTGCAAGCATTAACCTTTGCATCACACAGAAAAGGCTCCGTGCTATTCCCCAGAGATTACATCTCTTGCCCTGTGTTTGGAAAAGTCAGCATCTAATCCAGAATGTAACCTTGGTCCTCTTGGAGGTCCGTGTTTCTCTTGCCTTGTGTTTGTTACCTGCACTTGTTGCATGTTTCCAATTTGAGGCAACTTCAGCAGGATATCACGGTAAGTCCTGACATCTCTCAGTGGGTTTCTGGTGGGATCTTTGCTTTGGATCTCCTTCTCCCTAGGGAGGGTGCTCAGCTGGGAACATACCTTGAGATGTAGGGAATGATGCTTTTTTCTTTTCTCTCCTTTTTTATTCCCCCACCTCTCTCTCACAAATTGACCTGTGTGTTGGCTCAGCTCATACTGAAGACAGTGGCTGTTTGTTACTTTTCTAGTAGTGTTTGCTGCCAAAATAGTACTTTATTTGTGCTTAAAGGATGGAATTCTCCATTAATAATTCAGTCATCACACTGGATTCACAGTTGCCTGCCCATGCTGTGTATTGCCCTTGCTACAGGCACATACAATTTCCTGGTGTCCTTTAGCTTCCAGAGCACTTTGTTCCTCTGTGACTTCTGCTGTACACGAGGAAAGTGTGCTGGGTTAAAGCTTTCTCCTTTTTCCATTGGCTGTGCTTCTGTTTCTGTTAAAAGGCCAAGATAAACCAATTGTGTAAAAAGCTGATTTCTTTCCTCCATGGAACTATATTTAGATACAGGTTTTGCAGCCCGTTGTAGGTAAAGCCTTTCTGTTCCCTGCCCCTGCCTGGGTCATCTTTATCGTTAATCATAGAATCACAGCATCTGTTAGGTTGGAAAAGACCTCCAAGGTCAATGAGCCCAGCCTGTGACCGATCCTCACCTTGACAACCAGCCCAGAGCACTGAGTCCACTCCTTGCTTGGACACCTCCAGGGATGGGGACTCCAAACCTCCCTGCGCAGCCCCTGCCAATGCCTGACCACCCTTTCCATGAAGAAATTCCTGCTGATGTCCAACCTGAGCCTCCCCTGGCACAGCTTGAGGCTGTTTCCTCTTGTCCTGTCCCTTGTTCCCGGGGAGCAGAGCCCAACTTCCCCCAGCTTCACACTCCCGTCAGGGAGTTGTGGAGAGCCACAAGGGCCCCCCTGAGCCTCCTTTTCTCCAGGCTGAGCCCCTTTCCCAGCTCCCTCAGCCGCTCCTCATCAGCCTTGTGCTCCAGCCCCTTCCCCAACTCTGTTCCCTTCTCTGGACATGCTCCAGCCCCTCAATGTCCATCTGGCAGCGGCAGGCCCAGAACTGGACACAGCACTTGGGGTGAGGCCTCACCAGTGCCCACCCCAGGGGGACGGTCACTGCCCTGGTGCTGCTGGCCACACCACTGCTGACCCAGCCCAGGAGCCATTGGCCTTCCTGCCCACCTGAGCAGGTGCTGGCTCATGTTCAGGGCTGTTGACCAGCATCCCCCAGTCCTTTTCTGCTGGGCTTTTTCCAGCCACTCTGCCCCAGCCTGGAGTGTTGCAAAGAGGGAGGCAGGTGGAGAACTTGGGAGAGCTTGGGCTGTGTAGTCCAGCCTTGCCAAACCAACATATCTGCTGGCTCTGAGTCCTGTAAGCTCTTGCCGTGGAGTGCTTGGTCCCTTTGTGCTGACAGAGCTGATGCTTCAGGAGAGTTCTCCTCAGTAGAGGTGCTGGCTGGAAGGAATTGTTTGTGATAAGGTGAGGATGCGCCTGTTCCCTTCTGTGGCTCTGCAGCATTGAGCAGTGCAAGCTGTGTCAAGGAACAGGACCAGAGGCCACTTCAGCAGTCTCTGGCTTGTGGTGTTTGAGGGGAGATAAAAATAACAAAACCAGTAACTTTAAGCAGCCCTTTGATACATTTTGATGGTAATCCCTGTTCCAGCAGGCACAGTGTTGTAACTCTTGCGTGAATAAAACCCCCTTGACAAGTGGCACCTATGCACAAAAGGCTTCAAGGTCAGGTATGCTGATCCAAAAGTTAGTTTGCACTTGCATCTTTCTTTATAGGCTTTCTCCCTAAATATTAGTGGAAAACTGAAGGCTGAGACTTGAGCCGGCTGTCGCAGCATCTGAACTCCAAAGTGGAGAATCTCTGTGCTGCCAGACAGCTGCCGAATTGTGTCACAGATGGGAAAAAGCTGATAACCACTAGTGTGAATCAGCATCTTCTAAATCCAGCAGTTCTCACGGCTCCAAATGTGATGGATTTGGGAGAAGAACTTTACTTTCTTGCTCTATTACAGACACATCAAAATAAGAGGAAATTGTAATGGTCTGGCCTTTCCTGCCTTGTCTCAGACTGATCAGTTCTGAAGGAGAAACATAGGGAAAAACAGGGTATATTTTATATGTCAGTGTAGAATATCACCCCAGATAGTTCACAGGCTGTGCAGTGGTTGTGAAGGAAGATACAACACAGTTTTAGTTGGTAACAGAAAAATAACTGTAAAAATAACTGTAAAATAACTGTAAAAGCAAACAAACTGCCAAACAAACAACCCCCCAACCTCCTCATTCTCACATCTTTCCCTTGTTGTGCTCTGTTATGGAGGACAGAGACAAGAACAGACATTTCATTTACCCGGTCAGCACCAGGATGTGTTTTGGGGACGAGGAAGGGCAGTTCCTTTCCTTGGTGCTGTGGCAGCTGTGCACACAGCTGTCCATCTGCTCTGTCAGCAGGTGTGGCCTCAGCGGGCTGGTTCTCTCCCAGCTTTGTGGTTCGTAGGCTGAATCTGTCCAAAGAATCCAGAGTAATCCAGAAAGGCTGTTTTACTGAATCTTTACTTGATATTTTCTCTCTAAAATCTATGTACTCACTAGTTACAGCTAGATAAGAAGTTTTGACAGAAATGCAGCCTTTGTGAAACATGGGAAAGGTCTGAGCACTGTTGAAGGAAATTAGCTATTTAGACTAGCCCTGGTCATGCAGAATGTGAGGGATGGGGAGAAGAACCTGCAGCCCATTTGGAGGCTGGTCTCCATGGTTTTGGGTGTCATGAGGTTGGCATGTGAAGATGTCTGCAGGATCGAATTAAGGTTCTGCAGAGTGTAATGCTGCTAATTAATGTCTGTCTTGAAGAGCAGGTGAGAAGAGTATCTTTTTTGTAAAAACACCCTGAGCTGTTGTTGTGTTTCTGAAAATAGTTATGATCTCACGTGGTTGTAGCCCTTGTGATCCTGGGTTCTGTACAGCTTTGCCGTGTCCTTACACAGCTGCCATGGGTTGGTAAAAATCCCTCTGGCCGTATGGAGACTGGCAGAGTCTGTTCTCTGTTAGGCTTGGATCAGGGGGGCTGCTCCTATGGAAGAAGTGCTGTGGAGACAGGGAAGGGGAGCAAATACCTTGGGATCTTCTCAGCATGAGCGGGTATTCATAGATGTCAGCTGTGGGGTTGTGTTTTGCATGATTTTGAACTTTTTCTTGTGGCTGTGAAGCATCTCCTCTTCTCTCCTGGTTTAGGTTTTAGACCTGTGCTAAAAGTAGGATGGATTCATCTTTGTCCATCCCCAGCCTCGGGGGGAATGTGCTGCCTCTGAGAGCTGCTGTGTGCAGGATGCAGGGGCAGGCGAGGGCTGGGGTGTGGGTGAGGCTGTGGCTGTGTGGGATCAGGGAGCATTCCTGGTGCTGGAACCTGCATTCCAAGCTGGAAAACACGTGGGAGATGGTGATTTGATGGCTGTGATGCCCAACCCTTTTGCTCTCCCTCGTGCACTGGAAGCATCTCTGGTAGACTTTTGTTAAATGATGGGGGAGGGATGGTACACAGAGCTGCCTTTAGAAGAACCAGACAGAAATTTCATCCTCCCCAGGAAAAGCAAGGTGCTCCATCCCACAGCTGACGAATACTTTGTGTGATCTACACCCTGGGGACCTCTGTGCTGTGAGGGGGGACCTCCACGTTGCAGCTAGAGGCTGAAGTAGCCATCCCTGGTGGCTTCCCTCAAGATCCAAGTTCAAATGTTTGTTCTCCTGGACCTGGGTGTGCATCATAGGCAGTGCCATTGGGCTGGGGTCCTACAGAGAGTGAGGGGAGGATGTGTTGGAGCAGCCAGGGCCCGCTGAGTGTTCCCCGTTCCTGCCCACAGCTGCTGGCACCGTGGAGCAAGGGTCTTGCTGAAGAAGAGGTGGGTGTGTCGAGCAGCTGATCTCCAGGAAAGGCTTGGGGCAGCTGGATGGCTCCTGGTGGGTTCAGGTGCTGGCTTTGTTGTAGTATCCTCTGTCCTGCTTCCAAACCAGGATTAAGCCAAGGAAAACATTTCTTTACTCTTAATTTAAATCCCTGGGAAGTTGGTTTTGCATCAGAGCGGACTTGAAAAGGCTTGTCAGTTGGATCTTAGAGCCATCAGCATTTTTTTTCCCCTCCACTTAACCAAAGCTGGTTTAATTTGTGACAGCACTTTTAATTTGTTATGTTTGTAAAGGAAACATCACAGGGGAAAGTTCAGAAATGCATATTTATATTTCTTGTCTAAGCTTAAATTGGCTCTAAGAATTTGGGGTTTGTATTTTTTTAAAGAAAGAGGATTTTTTTTTCTATGTTGCACAATTTTTGTTTGGTTTACTGTTTGTTTTCTTCTCCTCCAAAAGGAGCATATAGTGGCCTGCCTTGGTGTACACCTTCTCTTGGATGTGAAACATGTAATAACAGGTCCTAACCAAAAGCATCTTCTCAGAGGTTTCCACACTCATGGTGGAGCTGGTGTTGGACCTCCTGTGCTGGGCAGGGCCACTGCAATCTCTGGTGGTGCTGAACAAAACTGTATTTTCTTGAATGGAGCTGCATCCAGCTGGCGGCCAGTCACCAGTGGTGTCCCTCAGGGGTCTGTCCTGGGGCCAGTTCTGTTCAATATTTTTATTGACGGCATAGATGAAGATACTGAGTCCTTCGTTAGCAAATTTGCAGACGACACTAAGCTGGGAGCATGTGTTGATCTGTTGGAAGGTAGCAGGGCTCTGCAAAGAGACCTGGAACGGTTGGATAGATGGGCAGAGTCCAACAAGATGAAGTTTAACAAGTCCAAGTGCCGTGTACTGCATTTTGGCCACAATAATCCCCTGCAGCGTTATAGGCTGGGGACAGTGTGGCTGGACAGTGCCCAGGCAGAAAGGGACCTGGGGGTACTGGTTGACAGCCGGCTGAACGTGAGCCAGCAGTGTGCCCAGGTGGCCAAAAAGGCCAATGGCATCCTGGCCTGT